>CAUYSK010074801.1:0-15115 GCA_963575035.1 Avahi laniger
TTAATTTCTTTCTATTTTTTTTGGTAGAGGTGGGGTCTCACTCTTGCTCAGGCTGGTCTCGAACTCCTGAGCTCAGAATGATCCGCCCACCTCAGCCTCCCAGAGAGCTAGGATTACAGGCGTGAGCCACCGCGCCCGGCCCTACTTTGGTGCAATTTTGAAAAAAAAAAGAGATACTCAGCTCCAACAATTGTCAACTTGGTGCCAATCTGATCTCATCTGTTCCCCAACCACTCTCTCTTAACCCCGTATTATTTTGAAGCAAATCACACAGTTTAGTATGTATTTCTAAAAAAACAAGGAATCTTAAAGGAAAAAAAAAATCCATATAACTACAATACCATATCATGCCTAAATCACATCTAGAATTTGAAAACTCCCCCATAAATTTGTATTTTAAAAAATCTGAAAAGTCCAATAAAAATGTTGGAAAGGTTTAAAATGTGATCAACACTGTTGCCCAAAGAGAACACCTTTGTTCAATATGAAATATTAATGCAGTATATATAATAAGCTCTAAGTATAACTTAAGTCATAAATAATTTAGATGTATGGCCTTTTTAAAACCTACTGAAATAAAAATATTCCACCAACAAAAACAAACTAAGGTGACATAAGAGGCAATTCCAGATCTATTAAGGACTTAAATGTGAAAGGCAAAACTTTAAAACTTTTAGAAGAAAATAATATAGATAAATGTCTTTCGGAACACAAGTTAAGGAAAGAAGGATTTATTCAACACCTTTATGAAAGGTATAAATCATAGAAGAAAAGATTCAACTACATTAAAGTTAAGACATTCTAGTCATCAAAAGACATAATATAAAGTGAAAAGAAAAATCACAAACTGAAAGATTATATTTGTAACATGTGTAGACAAAATATTAGTATTCAGAATATATAAGAATTCCTACAAACTCATAAAAAAAGCCAAATCAAAAGAAAATGGAGCAAAGACTTGAACATTTTACGAAGAGGAAATATGAATGGCCAACAGATGTAAGAAAAGATTTGCAGCCCCACTTGTAATCTGAGAGATGCAAATTAAAATCACAAGATACCATCTCACACCCACCAGCTCCATAAAAATTTAAAAGTCTGACCATATCAAGTATTAACAAAGATGTAAAGCAATGGAAACTCATATGCTGCTAGTGACAGTGTAAATTCATAAAAACACAGGAAAACAATCTGGCATTACCTTCCCATCAAGCAATTCCACTCCTGTGTATACCCTATAGCAATGATTCTCAAAGTGAGGTCCCAGGACCTGTAACAGTAGCAGCATCACCTAAGAACTTGTTAGAAATGCAAATTCTCAGTGCCCCAAAGCTGACATACACAATCAACCACTCTAGGGGTGGAGCCTTTCAGGTGATTCTGATGGGCAGCTAAAGTTTGGGAACTCTTGCCAAACTCTGAACTCTTTGAATGGTGCAGTGTGCATGTGCAGGAGGAACACACAGAGTGTTTACAACAGCACTGTTTGAAATAGCAAAAACAAGGGAAGACCCAAATAACCACTGACAGTAGAATGGATACATAACTTAAGATATACTCATACCAAGGGGTATGAAAAGGCACGAACTACAGCTATACATGTAACATGGATGGATCTTACGTCTTCTGATGAATGAAAAAAGCAAACTGCAGATGAAAACACACAGTATGATGACTAAATGAAGTTTAAAAACATGCAGAAGAATATTCTATATTGTTTATAGATGTGTACCTACATAGTAAAACTTTTCAAAAAAAAAAAGACAAAGGAATGATAAACAAAACTCAGGAATATGGGCAGGGGAGTGGCATAATTGGAGAGGGGCATACAAGGGGCTCTAAAGTACTCACATAGTTTGATTTCTTAAACTGGGTGGTTAGTTTACAGTTGATCATTTTCCTGTTCTTGAAACTGTACACAGGCATTAGATATTCTCTGTTGTATTTATGATAAATTTTCTTTAAAAAAAAAAAATGTACTGAAACAGTGCAATACTCCAAGCCAGAACTGCAACCACTAACTAACTACATACACAGCGTTCAAAGGGTTAAGCCTGTTTCTTGCCTGTGGGTGGAAGGGCAGGCAGCAGCTGGGGCACAGTGGGAGTTCCTGGCTCCAGCTGGCTCCAGCCTGGATCAAGCACCACGCCCAGGAACTGGCACCTGGGGGGGCAGTGGCTTTTGGACAGGTGTCACCTGTAGCCCTTGGTGACCTGATACATGTGAGGGGCTGGGCCTAGTCGGATGGATGGTGGGCCCCTGTCAGAGCCCCTCCATCTGGTAAGGAAGTTTGCTGGTAGCAGATTGGAGCTGGTGAGAAGAGGGTCTAGGATGCAGGATGGGGGTGGCGAAGGAAGTGGGTGGGCTGGGCTCAGATACCAAGGGAGGGTGTTGGGATTAGCACCTGCTGAGAATGAGATTAAGTTTCCTGGGAAGGGCTCATCTATCTAATGCTCCCCGAAAGCTGTCTCCCTGTGGCTTTTCTCTGCTGGACAGATGGTGTCTGAGCTGCCTCTTGGAGGGTGGGCTCCTTGAGGGAGTGGTGGAGGTGGGCTGGGACCTACTGCCTGCTTTCCAGAGGCCTGTTAAGACCACAGGACTCCCTTGCCTTCCAACAACAATAACAATGATCAGAGCTAACAACTCTTACTGAGGGTTTACTATATGCCAGGCACGTCCTAAGCCCTTCGTACAACTTAGCCCCAGTTAGTTTTCACAATACCTAACTGCCTATTGCCTGGACAGCAGGTTTGCATGTGAGGAAACTGACATTTGCCCAAGGTCAAACAGCAAGAAAACGAGGACTTGAATGCTGGCAGTCCAACTCCATAACCCCAGCAGGAAATCACTATTGGCCATGGTGTCTTCCCCTTCTCATTAAATGGCAGCAAGCTTCTTCCACTTGCTCAGGCCAACAACCTGGACTCCACTCTCTCTCACTCTTCATCCAATTATCAGCAAATCCAGTTGGCCCAATATTCAAATTATATTGAAGCTCTGGCCTGCTCACCACTTCTACCACCGCTCTGCCCTGGTACTGTCATCACCCATCTGGCTTCTCACTGACTAGTCTCTTGCTCCCACCCTTGCCCATATAGTTTGTTCTCCACATGGCAACCAGAGAGATCCTTGTAACACCTCAGTCGGATCCCGTCACTTCTTGGCTCAAAAATCCTCCATGCCTTTCCACTGCTCTCAGAATAAAAGCAAGCTCCTATGCAGCCTTATAGGACCTGGCCCTGGCTACCTCTCAGACATAATTCCCCCACACTCTCCCCTGGCTTACCATGCTACCACTACACTGGCCTTCCTGCTGTACTTTAAATACGTTGGGGAGTGTTTTTTGTCCTTGCTTTAGTACTTGCTGTTCCCTCTGCCTGCAATACCCTACCCCCAAGTATCTGCATGGATCATGCCCTCACTGCAATCAGATCCAATGTCACCTTATCAGACAGGCCTTCCTGACTACCCTACCATTCCTTTTCCCATCCCTAATCCCCTTACTCGGCTTTATTTTTTCCTATAGCACTAAATACTACCTGATCTGTTAATTTACTTAGATCTGTCATCCCCACTGGAATGTCACTTGGTGAGAACAGGGACTTTGGTTTGTTCAGACTGTATGCCCAACCTCTAGCTCAGTGCCTGACATATGGCAGGAACTCAAATAAATATTTGTTAATGAACAAATGAATGACCAACATCCCCCAGGAAATGACTCAGCCTCAGAGGGAAGGACGGCTGCCTGAGTGCCTTTGGCTTTCTCAGCCCTGATGACCTTCGGTAGCTCCAAGGCAGTGGTCAATGTCCTTCCCTATTATGAAATGTCCTGGATGCACAGCATCACTACTGTGTCATCCACTGGTGCCTGTATACATGCACACACACAAGGACATGGAGCTGGAACAGGGCTAGTTTTGAGAAGGAATAAGCCTGGGCAGTTGGAGCCCAAGTTCGGTGGACTCTAGGGCACTTGCTTTTAGGTGACTATCTTTACCACTGCTGGCCCAACGTCTCCCAGTCATCTGTCTCTGCACGGTATAATTCTGGCTTTTAATCTCATGAATAAAGAGTCACTGGAGGGTTCTGAAGCAAGGAATGACAGGATCTGATGTACATTTTAAAAGGATCACTGGTTGTTATGTGGATAACAGATTAGAGGAGGGCAAAGGCAAAAGCAGGCAGACCAGGGAGGAGGCTGCTATAGTTGTCTAGGTGAGAGATGATGGCAGATGTGAGAGAGAGAATGAGTAAAAGCTGTGCCTTCTTACATTCCACCTCCCAGCCTCTGCCCAGGCCATTTCTCCTGCTAAATATGAAACAGCAACAGCACATGCTGGGGACTCTATTCAGTGGTTTCCATTTATCAGTATGGCATCTCATTAATCTTCCCAACAGTCCTGTGAGGTGGGTATCCACATCTTACCGAGAAGAAAACTGAGGCTCTGAGAGGTAAAGTCACCTGTTAAAGATTACACAGGAAACTGCCGGCATCACACAGCAAAGCCTGTCCTATTCTCACTTGTATTCGCTGCTTCTAGTCAGCATTTATCCATGTCCTATCCAGGCTCCAAAGTCCAGTGCCAAGCAAATGTTTTCCAGAAAGCCTTCCCCAAACTTATCCAACAGTCTGTTCCTCTACTGAGCTATTACTGAGAATCTATCTATAGGGCTACCATCCATTGAACACTCCCTGGGTGCTGGGTACACTGCTGTATGCTTTACATGTGTTATCTCACATAATATTTCAATGACCCAAGCAGCCAAATGGTGGCAATCCATTTTACATGTGAAAATAGTGAAGCTGAGAGAGTCAAAGTCACAGGCAAGTAACCGTTGTTGTCCCACTTGCTTGACACTGAGCCATCTTTTAATTACTTTCTTTTTAAAAAATGTATTTCATTTACTTTTTTCCTTTTTAATCATTGGGTCAAGGGGAGATCTCCAATAGATCATAGCGTGGTAGCTGCCATGCTCTGAAATGTAAGCGGTTTTTTTGTCCCCTTGACCAGACTCTAAAAGTCATAAGGTCAAAATCCACAAATAACATTTTGTTTATCCATCCTACAGTGCTGGGCCTGAGCCTAAGACTTAGGCAAAGGAGATCAGAAGGGTCAGGAGTTCTTGCAAAGGTCACATGGCAAAATGAAGGTGGAAGAGAGGGAGTGGAGAGGGCCTTCCTGTGAATCTTCCCGCCCAGCAAGGGCACTCTGTTTCCTTAGCTTGAGAAGCCTTGAGGATAGCTTTTTCCACGAAAATGCTCCTTTTACCTCTTTAAAAACAGCAAGTACTGTTCTAGCCATGACCCTGAAGACAGGTGGAACACCCGTACCCTAGCCTCATTCTAAAGAAACTTGCAGAGCGGGAAGGAAGGGGCAATGACTTTCAGTTCCCGTAATGTGTCTAGAAGCAGCAGCTGATTCAGCTAGATGATGTCACCTTCCCAAACCTCCTGACCAGCAGCTGAGATGGTAAAAGCAGGAAACCGGAGGATACTCAGCTGGCTAAGTCCAAACATGCCTCTGGCAAAGGCCTATAGTAACCCCAGGCTTTGGATGCATCCTCCTGCAGATGAGTATAGAGCACCCTCTCAGTTGTGAGGTCAGCAGGTATCCTTTAAGACTCTTGAATCAAGATGCTTTCCCAAGTCTCCTTTTACTAAGCAACTTTCTGAACACCCCTAGCCATGATGCTTCATTTATTTCAAGGGTGGAGCAGTGCGAAGAAGTCTGGCTTTAGAGCCAGACAATCTAGGCCTGAATCCAGGTTTCACTGTGTACAAGCTGCAGGGATCTGGGCATATGACTTCATCTCTCCTAACCTCAGTTTTCTCATTGGAAGAGAAAGTAGGGCCAGCAGACCACTTACCACACAGGCTAGGTGAGAGAATTAAATGAGAAAATGCATGTAGAGTGCCTGGCATGAGCTAGGTGCTTAATAAATGGTAGTCCCCATTATTCCCACTGGATCTCTGCAGGGGAGATTTGAAAGATCATCTTCACCTATAACGCAAAAGGAAACAAAGGCACAGACTGGGTCCACCAGTGTCAGGGTTGAGTATCTGAGAGGGCTCAAGTCTTAGTTGAGCTAAGTTCAATCCTGCCTTGCTGCTTCTCTGTCTGCAAAATCTTTGCTTCACATATTCCCAGGCTGGTTCTTTATCTTCAGTCTACTCTCAGCTCAAACATCAACTCCTCGGAGAGGCCTTCCCTGACCACCAGATATACAGTTGCTTCCCTAGATAATCCATTACTCAGTTTCATTTTCTTTACAGCATTTAATCCACTATCTGACATCATCTTATTAATATTTGTTTCTTGGACTAGCTGTCTCCCCTGCTAAAATAAGAGTTCCTAAGAGCAATGTCCTTGACTGTCTTATTCATCACAGCGCCCCCAGCACTTAGCGCAGGGCCTGGCACATGGTTGGCATTCAACAGATATCTGCTGAATCATCAAAGGAACGAATGCACCTGGGATGGCCAAAGGCTAAAAGGACAATGGTCCCACACTTACTTCTCTGCTCAGTTAGTTCAAGGCTCTGGCTCCCATTTCAGAAGCTGGCACTGACACTTGGGTATGGGAGCATCAGCCGCTCTTTTCCCTGCCTTGTGGTAAGGCCCAGTGCAAATCTTGTCTCTTCTGTGCAGTCCTTCCCTCATCTGGCATTTAGCATTTATTGTTAGTTTTCATGAGATCTCATTTCACATGCATTAAATCTTTTCTCTTTAATTCAATTGGAAGTATCTTGAAAGCAGAACTGGGTCTTTAAAGGTGATATCTCAATTTATAAACCTTCTGGGAAAAAGGTTCCTTGAAACAAAGTTGGCTGGGCCCAGAGAGGACTGCGGAGGAGTCTAGGCTTCTCCCTGCTGGATCAGTCCCTTTGGCAGGAAGACATCATGTTGTCTAATCCAGGAGCTCAGCTGACGAGGCAGGAAGGGAGCCAGCAAACCCTAACTCTTACATGCAGTGTGAGACAATCCCAAGGTCATGTGTGTGATTAGACTTTTTTTTTAAAACCATAATTTTTAAGAATGCCAGCAATATCTAGTTATCATAAAGAAAAACTGTGCTCAGTTCAAAGGGACTTGTGTAGTATACATTTAAGTCATAGCTCTTGTCTTCTTACCCGTATTTTCTTTTCACCTGACTCCTTTAGTTATTTCATCCTTTTGGTTGTATGAATTTCCTAAGTTGCTTCCAACTCTTTGTAAAACAGAGCAAGGTTCTAATAAAAAATAAGAATTGGTTCAATTTTCTTTTAAATGCTATAGTGGTGTATTCAAAAATGATATTCCAAACAACTCATTATAACAATTAAGGGTAAGCGGCAAAAATAATGCATGTAAATCACTGAGTACAGTGCTGGGCACTTAATAAGCATTCGAAAGGCAGGCTGAAAGAACACTATTAATTCTCATTAGCTTCTCTTCTCTGGGCCTGTTTTTTCATGTGGTAGGTTTGTTCATTTGTTTAATCATTCAATTCAAAATTATTCACTGAATGTTTACTACCTGCAAAGACACTGGAGATACAATGATGAACAAACCAAGGCCCCCATAATCATGGAGCTTATATTCTAGTAGAAGAGACAGATGAAAAACAAGTAAACAAACAAAAGAAAATTTCAGGTAGAGGTTGTTGTTATGACAAAAATAAAAGAAGGCAAAAGACTAGAGAGTGATTCAGAAGTAGCTCAGCTACTTTAAATTAAAGGTCAAGGAAAGCTTCTCAGAGGAACGGACCTGTAAACTGAGCCAACTAAAGGAACCAGAAAGGAAACCTGAGGAGCAGAACATTCCAAGCAGAGGAACAGCAACTACAAAGGCCACTGGGCAGAGGCAAGTACACCAGGATCCAGGAACAGCAAGGAACCCATGTGGCTTGAGTGGAGTGAGGGAGGATGGAATGATGAAGAGGCAGTACTAGATCACACTGGCCTCAGAGGTTGGTAGAAACTTTGGGTTTTATTCCAAGTATAGTGGAAGGCCACTGAAGGGTTGTAAACGAGAATGTGATAAGATATGAGCTTGGTTTTTAAAAGGCCACTCCGGCTGCAGTACTGGGGAAGGAGTGATTTCCTAAGGTCCCTTCCCAGTTCCTGTCTTCTTTTTTCCTGTCATTCCCATGAACTGGTTGCCTGAACAAGAAAGACGTATCCTCCGCATTAGAGAGGGATGGAGGAGATAGAAGTGGTTCCTGCCCTGGTCAGGAGTAGAGAATCTGCGGCACCTTGTTCTGTAGATGGAGGGAGTAACTACTCAGGGAAGGGTGGGAATCCCAACTTGGAAAACATCCCCAAGCCACCTGTATTGTTTCTGCCTCCTGTGTGGAAGTTTCTGCCAATGACACAATGTTCTGGAATGTACACCCCCACCCACATACCCAATCTTCCCTTTACAGAGGCACAGTTGTACTTTGCATTCCTCCCAGGATTTAGTTCAAAGCTAGCCTGCAGGAAATGGTCGATAAAGAGCTACTGATTGATTAACGAAGAGAGAGGGAGTATTCTCAGCCATTAAGTAAATATTAATGAGTACCATGAGTGCTATGTTGGTCTCTGGGGATAGAAGGTGATTAAGATGGGTTTCTGGTCTTCACTGAGCTCAGAATTCAGTGGATAGACCAAAAACCACAGACAGCTACAATGCTGGATACAATAGTTACAGCAGCAACATTTACTAGGTTCCTCCTTACCCAGAGAAAGGACAAGCTAGTTAGCTTTGGAGCCAGAGTGCTTGGGGTCAAATTATGGCTTCACTACTTATTAGCTGTGCAACTTTGAACAAATTTCTTAACTTCTCTACAAGAATAATAAGAGAACCTATCTCAATGGTACTATTTTGAGAATTCAATGAATTAATACATATGAAATATTAAAGTGTAAGTGCTAAATAAATATTAACTACTATTAAAAATTACTGTAACACCTGTGCTAAGCTCTTACATACATCCTTACGAAAACTGCATGAAGTATTCTTATTATCCCCATTTTTCAGACAGGGGAACTGAGACTCAGAAATGGGAAGGAATGTGCCCAACATCAAACATCTGGTATGAAACAAAGTCCAGATTCAATCTCATTCTGTCCAATTCCAGAGCCCATACTTCCTATACAAAATGATCTCCTTCTCTTAAACAGCACAGTGCCCAACACACAGCAGGGGCCCCATAAGGGAGCTATGGTTATTATGTCATTGTTCCTGGAGCTTTTCCAGTCAAGTATCATAGAGTCCATAGGAGGAGCCTCTCTTTCACCCTAAAGGGGACTGAGAAGAGTTCAAAGGTGCTGGGTGTCAACTGCAAGCTATGCTTGGGAGTTCAACAGGTTTCCTTCACTGAGGCTTGGGATACTAATATGGAACCTGAACTTCCACCACTAAATCACACCCAGAAACTGCCCCCCAGGTGCCCAGACACCTGCATGGACAGGCGGGCAGTTTCCTCTGGACTTTTTGTCAGGCCCTATATATCTCTCAGTTTCATCACTCAGCCACCAGTCCTGGGCCTCACACCCGCACCTGCTGTTTGACCTAGTCCCAGGAGACCCTGAGCCTTAGACTTGGGCTCCTTCCCTGGACCCTGCCCCAAAAGGCCATTTCTGAGTGACTCCCTGGGACTTCCCTGACATGGTAACCCCTAGGGTTCCATCTGAATTTGGGCACTGTGAGCAAAGGGAAATTCTCCTCACTGAGTAGCAGACAAGGGAGTGGGTGGTTGTTCTTGTTCTGAATCAGAGGTGAGTGTGGGGCGAGGGCTGTTGTACACTGGGTTTTATGTTTCAGTAGCACTAATCCTGGCTGGGTCAGAGTCCCCACTCAGCAGTCCAGCCTAGGCAGGTGAGGACATCCTTGGGTTAGCAGTTAATACGCATAACTACATTTCATTTGAGTCATACATACTCGGAGTATGCGCTTGCCTGGTAATTTGACTGCGGAAGGCAACCAATGGCTGAATCAATAAATGACCAAGTCTCACAGTGAGAGGAAAGGGAAAGACCCAGCATTTGACAAGCTTTTACTCTGTATTAGGCACTGTGCAGGGCCACTTTACATACATCATTCATCATTAGGGATGTTTGTTAACTCGGTCACTAAACAGCTATCAAGTAGTAGGCCCAATATTAGCTGGTAACAGTGAATAAGACATAGTTTCCATCCTCAATAAGCTCAGAGCGCCTTGTTTAAGTCCTTCTCCCAATAACCCTGCAAAATGAATATTATTTCCATTTTATAGATGCCCAGGCTTAGAGAAGTAAAATAACTTGTCCAATTCATGAAGCTGGGTAAGGGTAAGATATTGCTTTCACTCAAAAAATGCTTGTTGGTTGAATGAATGAATGAATGACACAGCTATGACTGTAAATTTAGTCAAGGAGCAGCAACAAGGCCAAACATTTATAGTTCTCAAAGTGCTTTTTCATTTATCATCTCCTTGGGCCTCCCTGCTAGCCCACAAGGCAGGCAAGGCGGGTGTTATCTTTCTTCAACATATGAGGCAACAGGCAGAGCTTGGGCAAGAGGCTTAAAGCCACGCAGCAAACAAGGAGTGGGGCCATCCTGGAAAAACTCCAGAGTTCCTACAATGTCTTATTTAATCATTCAAACCTATGTCAAGCACCTACTATGTGCTAAGGCGTGCTTCTACACACTTTAAATATTTAACTGATTAAGTCTTCCACTCAGTTAACAAACAAGGTGGTCCCTGCTTCTTGGAGGTCCTTGGCAAAGATCAAAGAAAATATGCCCCATTGCCAAATGCTTAGTCAATAACATTGGCCATACCTATAAGGTGTACAAGGTATGACTTAGGGCACTTGTGGGGGACAAGTTTGTGAGCCAAGGCCCCCAGCTTTGAGAATCTTAAAATCTTCTTTATGAGTACAGTGGTGAGTTGAAAGAAAGAAAGAAAAGAAAGAATCTCTGAGCTCTTGGTCCAAAGGATATCCACATATTCTGTCAGCCTGGAAGTTTACTCTTGGAGAGTAGCTCCAATGACAATCACAGCCACTGATCACCTGTGAGGGCATCTGACAATAAGAGTAATAATAGTAACTGTTAGTAGCCCACAACAAATTTTGAGAGGTAGGTATTATTCATATGTTAGAGGTTTTAAATTAAAAAATACCCTAGGGCTCAGAAAAGACAAATGACCAAAATCACAATTATTAACCTGGTCTTTTGACTTAAAGCTTAGTTACATGATTTCATTTTAGCTTAATCATTAATTCACAGATTTTCTCAGGATTAGGGTGAAGGGAAGAATCACTGTTTTATCTATTTTTCTTTTAAAAATGACTGTAATGGGGGGGGAGGGAGGGTAGGAAGGGCAACATAATCTAAACATTTGCACCCTCACAATATGCAGAAATAAAAAAAAATGACTATAATACTTTTAATGGTGTGTGTATGATGGATGTATGTATTACTGTGCATTATTCAAACTACTTAAAGGATAGTGGGGCAATTTTTAAGTTAAATCCCAACTATTTAGTGGTGTGAGTAATACAGAAATAAACTCATAATAAACTTACCAGCGTTTTTTAAATGACCATAAGTTAGAAATAACTTTGTCAGATCCTAAATTTTTAAAAAAATTAAATCTCTAAGAGAGAGATGTTAATGATTAAGGGACAGAAATAATAATTATGCTTTGTGTTTTTTTTTTTTTGGGGGGGATGGCTGCTTTTGGGTTTGTTTTCTTCATTTTTGTTTGACAAATAAAAATTGGATATATTTATGGTATACTACATGATGTTTTGATATTTGTATACATTGTGGAATGGCTAAATCAAGCTATTTAACATATGCATTACCTCATATACTTATTTTTTTGTGGTGAGAACACTTAAAATCTCTCTTAGCAATTTTCAAATATACAACATATTGTTAGTAACTTTAATCGTCAAGATGTACAATAGAGCTCTTGAACTTAAAAAAAAAACAAAACCTAATAATAGCAGCTGTGAGTAATTACTATATACCAGGCTCCATGCTAAGTGCTCCATGTATCTTATCAGCAGTTATTTACATGCTTACAAGAACGTTTTAAAGGCCATGCCTGTAACCCTAGCACTTTGGGAGGCCAAGGAGGGAGAATTGCTTGAATTCAGGAGTTCGAGACCAGCCTGAGCAACATGGGGAGACCCCATCTCTACAAAAAATAGAAAAATTAGCCAGTCTCAGTGGTGCATACCTGTAGTCCCAGCTACTTGGGAGGCTGAGGCAAGAGGCCTCAGGAGTTTGAGTTTGCAGTGAGCTATGATGACACCACTGCACTTGCACTCTAGCCCAATGTAAGACCCTGTCTCAAAAAAAAAAAAAAAAAAAAGAGTGTTTTGAGAAAAGCCCTATATGTTATTATCCCTATTTTACAGATAAGGAAATCAAGGCTGGGAGAGATTAAATAATTTGCCAGGGATAACTACTGCGCAAGTGAGAATCAACATTTGTTTGTCAAATGTTGGACCTGACTCTTAACAGTGATGAAATTTCCCAAGGAGGCACTGGCAAGGCAGACACCAGGACTACCAGAGAAGCAGCTACTGCCTGGGAAGATTGGAGCCTCCTGAGCTCCCAGCATAGTCTTCCTCACCCCTTTCCATCAGATTTTAACATCACATTAAGATGGAGGTAAGGACAGAATGGTTAGGTATGCTCAAGCTATCCCTAGGGCAACTTCCTTTTGAAGAAGTCTATGACTTCCATTTGCCACCCACCAACCCACTAAACAGAAACAGAAGAGGGCAAGGGAATCACTTCTTCCAGGGGCTGGTGGGGGCACACCAGTGAAGAAGGAAGAAACCTTACTGGCTCCTTCCTCCCTTGGGTAAGAAGCCGGTACATGTGATACGGTGCACATCCTTAGCATGGAACCCCCTTGGGAAAATACCAAGGCACCTTTTGGACCCAAGAAGCCTCAGAGAGAGGAAAGGCTGACACAGCCCTGAACTGCAAGCTAAGCTGACAATTTCTAAGCATTGTAACTAGGTCATCAGGTTCCTAGAGAAGCCAGCTGGGGATGGGGGATGGGGAGGGAAATTTTGCAGCCTACCAAGATCCCTACTTCTCTTCATGCTCCACCCTCCCCGAAATCTGCACCTGCTCCAAATGACCCCTCCCCCAAGCTGAGCCCAGCTGTCAATGGCTCCCAATGCCCTACCCCTGTCTTCTTTGGCCCAGAACTACTGGGCCCTTTTGGGCAGAAGGCACCTTATTGCCACCCGAGCCCTTCAGAGAGGGAGCTGTGGGGCAGGGACGGAGTGGCCTCTCCTGGAGAGTATTTCTCGCTCCACCAGGGCAGCAAGAAAGCTGGGTCGCTTTGGACCTGCCCAGGGTACCTTCCTGGCATTGTCACTGCAGGTGGTAGGAGACAGGTGATGTTTACCCTGCTGAGGGCAGAGTTGCCAAAAGGCTTCAATCAATCCTTTGAATCTGCACCTGGCCCTGAGCCCCAAAATAACAACCAGCGCAGCTTACCTGATCTGTAGGTTGCAGGTGCCTCTGGCTTTTCTCTCCCTGTAGTTCTGTCTGCTGAGCCCGGGGTTGGGATTCTTTTTCCCAGGGGTTACTGGAGACTTGACTGGATCTCACAGGTGCTCTGGGTCTCTCCCCACTGGGCACATCTCTAGCATTAGCCATCCTCATCCGTCTGCCCAGAAGCCTCTGTCATCAGTCACCTGCTCCCTTTTCCCTGACCACCTTTATTACCAACGCAGACCCTCTTTGGCTCCAGCTCCTGCCTCCTTACCATCTCCCAAATGCTTCGCACTCATATTCCGCCCTCCAGATCTGTCTGGGTGGTTCTTACTCATATGGCCTACACTTGCCACATTTTTTTAAATAAAGGCTTCCTGGTCTACATCCTTCTGATATGTAATGATACCTAACACTGACTGAGCATACTGTATGTCAGTTACTGTGCTAGGTGGTCTACACAGTTATTCATTCATCAAATATTTGCTGAGTGTCTCCTATGTGCCAAGCACTCCGCTAGATGCTGGAGATGAAAGAAAAACCAAGACAAAGTCCCCACACTCTGGGAGCTTTGAGAGCTTATGTTTTACTGAAGAAGACAGATGGTAAACATGTAAATATGGGTTTACCCTCTGAGGAGGTGATATTTGATTTGAGACCTGAATCATAAGAGAACCCTGATCAGATCTACAGAATGAGTGATCTAGACAGAGGAAAAACAGCAAGCCCATGAGGAAAAGATTACTATTATCTTCATAAAGAAGTTATCATTATCTTTATTTTACAGAAGAGGAAACTGAAGCCTCTGTGTGAATTATACAAAGCCACACTGCTGAGAAAGCTATGATTATTCCAACCCCCAGTGACCTCTCCTCTTTCTGACCCTTTTCACTGTTGGTGTGGAAGAGTCTGGATGCAATGTAGTTGGCCAGGGAAAAGGGGAAAGCTGATGATGCAGGCTGATGGTGGAAGCCTCTGGGCTGAGTAATCCGTTAGGAAGCTGACGGTGGAAGTGTGTCTATTTGGCAGAGGCATGGGGCACCTGTGGGATGTAGCCAGTGGGTCTGACCTCTTCTGCTTTTGGAGTCTACACCACAGATCTGGCACCGTTTGCCTCAAGCCATTCGCCAAGTGTTTCATTTCAGTCTATTCTTACTGCTTCAGATCAGTTTGCTTTCTTAGGGGCGGACACATTTTTTGGTAGTCTAACTTGCACCTCATAATAACGACCCTTCATGTTCATTGAGCAGACCCTGGCTGAGCCCTTGCACAACCCCAGGCCCTGTGTCAGGTAGTCAGGGTAAAATAAGGCAGTCTGGGCCTGCAAAAGCAGCAGTGACACAGTGGCTTGAGGATAGGCTTTCACACCAGACACATCTGAGTTGAAGACTGAGCTCTGTTTCTTTTTTTTTTTTTTTTTTTGAGACAGAGTCTCACTCTTTTGCCTCGGCTAGAGAGTGAGTGCCGTGGCGTCATCCTAGCTCAAAGCAACCTCACACTCCTGGGCTCAAGCAATCCTCCTGCCTCAGCCTCCCGAGTAGCTGAGACTACAGGCATGTGCCACCATGCCCGGCTAATTTTTTCTATATATTTTTAGTTGTCCAATTAATTTCTTTTGTATTTTTAGGAGAGACGGGG
>CAUYSK010074802.1:0-19928 GCA_963575035.1 Avahi laniger
GGCGGGCGGATTGTTTGAGCTCAGGGGTTCAGGACCAGCCTGAGCAAGAGCGAGACCCCGTCTCTACCAAAAATAGAAAAGAAATTAATTGGACAGCTAAAAATATATAGAAAAAATTAGCCGGGCATCGTGGCACATGCCTGTAGTCCCAGCTACTCGGGAGGCTGAGGCAGGAGGATCGCTTGAGCCCAGGAGTCTGAGGTTGCTGTGAGCTAGGCTGATGCCACGGCACTCACTCTAGCCAGGGCAACAGAGTGAGACTCTGTCTCAAAAAAAAAAAAAAAAAATTAGCCAACTGTGGTGGTGCCCGCCTGTAGTCCCAGCTACTTGGGAGGCTGAGGCAGGAGGGTCACTTGAGCCCAAGAGTTCGGGGTTACAGTGAGCTATGATTGCACCAGGGACTGGGGGACAGAGTGAGACCCTGGCCTCAAACAGTTCTCCTGCCCTGGTCTTCCAAAGTGCTAGGATTAGAGACTGGAGCCATTGTGCCCAGCCAGAGACCCTGTCACTAAAAAATAAGATAAAATTATTTTTAATGATCTCTCAGCTAATAATTCACTTAATTTCTTTATAAATTTGTTGAAAGTAAAGAATGGGAAACCACTCGGGTTGCGAAAGTGTTTGTTACCCATTCATTAAGCAATATCCTCTTCCCAGTATCTGGGAAGTATAGCAGAAAAGCTGTATGCAGCTTATCAAATGATTATTAATAGAAACTGGGACTCTTTCACTTAGAGGCACCTCATTTAACCCAACACACTGAGGAAGGATTGGGAAATTTGAAATATTAATTTCAATAAACCTTTGGCAGTATAATTTTTTTAAAAAATTGCTTTATCGGGCCAGGCATGGTGACTCATGCCTGTAATCCTTGCACTCTGGGAGGCCAAAGTGGGAGGATCGCTTGAGCTCAAGAGTTCCAGACCAGCCTGAGCAAGAGTGAGACCCCGTCTCTACTAAAAGAAGAAAAATTAACTGAGTGTGGTGGTAGACACCTATAATCCTAGCAGTCTGGGAGGCTGAGGCAGGAGAATGGCTTGAGCCTAGGAGTCTGAGGTTGCAGCGAGGTATGATGATGCTACTGCAGTCTAGCCCGGGTGACAGAGTAAGAATCTGTTGCAAAAATAAATACATAACAAAAATTGCTTTTATTGTATGTTCTTTAAATATGTTTTTGTGAAAATCTTGTAGCTGGCACGGCATGGTGCTTAACACCTATAATCCCAGCACCTTGAGGGGCCAAGGCAGAAGGATCCCTTGAGCACAGGGGTTTGAGACTAGCCTGAATAACATAGTAAGACCCCATCTCTACAAATATAAAAAAGTGAGCTGGGCATGGTTGTGCACATGTAGTCCTAGCTACTTGAGAGGTTGAGGCAGTAAGATCCCTTGAGCAGAAGTTCAAGGTTGCAATGAGCTATGATCGCAACACTACACTCCCAAGATCTTGCAATTATCAACTGTGATGTCTTGGAGCTAGCTTGTGAGAACAGATTTCGAAATCATCAAGAATTTGTGAGTCAGTGGACATCATGTCAGTACCTCGAAATTGGCCATAATAGGAGTATTCATACCACAGAAACCAGTAATTCCTGCACATCATGGCCTCTTCCCTTCCCTGCAAGCCTGTTGTAAAACATTTATAAGCACACTATTGGCTACATTTTTGTTTGGCACATAGCTGCTAAAAACTCTAACAAAAAACATGGAAATGATGACAGCAAATTCAGGACAGGGGAGGGCAGGGAAGGGATGTGATCTTGGAGGAGCCCACAGGACTTCTGAGATCTGTCATTCCTGTTTCTTGGCCTGGGCAGTGTGCACTGTTGTAGAAAAAGACCACAGAAACACATTTTTGGAATATAGCTTTTGTCACATCATAAGCACGTGAAAAACTATTTATCATCATTAGTCATCAGAGAAATGCAAATTTAAACCACAGTGAAATCCCACCATACATCCACCATAATGGCTAAAATTTAAACAAATATATACTGACAATACTAAATTTTGATGAAGATGGAATCCTTATACATTCTTGATAGAAATGTGAAATGTTCCAATCCTTTTGAAAGACAGTTTGGTGTTTCTTGTAAAGTTAGACATACACTTGTCTATATGACTCAACCATCCCACACCTTAGGTACTTTCCCTAGAGAAGTGAAAACACATATTCACATAAACACTGGGACGTGACCATTCATGGCAGATTTACTTATAATGGCACGCCCAAAGCTAGAAACAACTTACATATCCTTGAGAAGATGCCAGGATAAGCAAATTACAGTATATTCACATGGTAGAAGACTGCTTAGCAATACAAAGGAACAAAATACAAAGACATGCATCATCAGCTTGTATGGATCTCAAAAACATGCGGAATGAGAGGAGACTTACTCAAAAGAGTATGTCCTATATGACTTCTTTTATATGAAACTGTAGAAAAGACATACCTACTGTATAGCAATAGAAAGCAGGTCATTGGTTGTTTGAGGCTGGGGTGAGTAGGGATCTACTAGGAAGAATCAAAGTGAACCATTTGGGGTGATGAAAACATCATGTATCTTGATCATGATGGTGGTTGCTGGGTATGTTATGTGGGTCAAATTAAAGAAATGCACACTAAAAATGAGTATGCTTCATTTTATTAATCTGGTCCCCAATAATGATACTAAAAAAGATGAGAACAACATGATTATGAGTTACTTTGACGTCCTTTGTTTTTATCTCCACCTTTCCCCACCATCATTACTGACATCAATTGGGCTAAGACTCAGTGATAGCAAATGTGTCCTGTTTTCCAAGGAAGAACATGACTTGTGTTTTCTTTTTGCTAATGTCTCAGTCCATTTGGGCTGCTGTACCAATTGCCATAGCCTGGGTGGCCTATAAACAACAGAGAGGTATTGCTCCCGGTTCTGGAGACTGGGAAGCCCAAGAGCACGGCACTGGCAAAGTGAGTATCTGGTGAGGGTCTGCTTCCTGGTTCACAGATGGCCATCTTCTGGTTATAATGTCACATGGCAGAAGGGGTGGAGGAGCTTTCTTGGGCCTCTTTTATAAGGTCATTAATTCCATTCCTGAGAGCTCCACCCTCATGACCTAATCACCTTACAAAGGCCTCATCTCCTGCTATCCTCATCTTGGGAATTAGGCTTCAACATAGGAAGTTTGAGGGAACACAAACTTTTAGCCTATAGCAATTAGTTTAAATTTTCAATAGGTAATACATTTCCATGGTTCAAAAATAGAAAAAGATACAAAACACGTCTGGTGATCCTGACTCCTGTTCCCCTTGCTTGTTGTCCAACTCCAAATTATAGCTGCCATTATGAATTCCTGATGCATTTTTCTAGAGTTTGTTTATGTATATTCATGTGACCAGATAGCAATACAATCGTGATTCACTTAATAACAGGGATGCTTTCTGAGAATTTCACTATTAGGTGATTTCTTCATTGTGCAAACTTCATAAAATGTGCTTAAGTAAACCTAGATGGTATAGCGTACTGCATGCTAGGGTGCATGGGACATCCTGCTTCTCCTAAGCCACAGACCTGTATAGCATGTGACCGTACTGAATCCTGTAGGCAGCTGTAACACAACAGTATTTGTGTATGTGAACATATTTAAATATAGAAAAAGTACAGTAAAAATATGGTATTATAATGCCATGGGACCACTGTCGTGTATGCTGTCCATTGTTGACCAAAAACGTTGTCAACCAGTGCCTGAGATATTATTTCCCTCTTTTTTTCTTTTTTTACCCAAATGTTAATATACTGTATTACTGTTCTGCAGTTTGTTATTTCCCTTAGCATTCCTGGAGATCTTTCCATATTAGCATATAAAGAATATTCTCATTTTAAACCTGGTTAGTATTCCATTGTGAGGATATATCACAATTTATGAAACCCATCTCCTTAATAGATACTTTGATATTTGTTATAGTTTCTTTCTTCTCAAATGCTAGTGACTGGTCTGATGCTGCTAGGAATTTTAACAGAAATTTCCTTGATGACACCAAAGATGATGAAGTTGTTTTTTGCTGGGGTTGGCCGATGGTCATGACCTCTGCTGGTCTCAAATAGCTGTCTCTGGGACGTGCCAACCTTTATATTTTCTCCTCTCTTACCCCCTCCTCCCTCTTCCCCTCTCCCACCCCTCTCCATTTTCTTGTTAATGTTACAAAGATGGGGAGCTAAGAGTTGTATAGCATTTAGTTGCCAAATAACAAATTTGCCCCACAGCAGCACTTCTCAGGTGTTAATGTGAGAAGTGCTACTGTGGGACAAACCTGGTGATCTTGCTGCAACGTAGAGTTTGATTCTGAAAGGAGGCCTCCATTCCAGAGAAGCTCCTAGGCGATTCGGAGGCTGTGGACTCATGGGCCACACTGCAAGAGGCAGTGCCCTACAGGGAACTTCTGTGCTTTTTTACAAGAGAGAAAAATCTACAACATGAAAACTCACCTAAGCGCTTTGTGCGCGCTGTGTAAAAAAATGAGTCTTCCCTCTACCGGAAACAATTTGTTGTAATAAAACGTTTGTGAAGCACACACTGTCCCAGATGCTGGGACTGATGGTGGGATTCTTTCATTTTTGCAATAACCCTATGAGGTAGGAACTATTTTACGAATGATGAAAACGAGCCTCAGAGACATTGAATCCCAAGCTGGTAATGGTAGAGCTGGGATGCGGAGCCCAGGTATAGGTTCCAGAGCGTGTAAGCTTCACCCTCACCGTACGCTGCATCTGAAGGTGCAGGGAGTTTTGGAGAGGCTCTTCTTTTCATTCTACCAGTCCCAGCCCAAGGTTCCCCTTCCTTCTTTCATGCCCCCCAGCCCCAGGCAGAGGAGCACTCCAAGAACTGGTTTTCTCCCCCTGTGGCTCTTCAGGAGGTCCTATTGGGAAGTGCAAAATGTCCTGTGAATTCCTGTTATCAAAGCGTGTGGCCTTATGCAAATCCCTGTTACTTCCGGGCCACTTCAATTACTTACATCATCTCCAAGGCTTCTTTTTTGCTCTGGGATTCTAACTGATGACAAAGTTACAAGGGACTGAAAATAAATACTCCACAGGAGGTGCGAGCGCGCGCGCGCGCACACACACACACACACACACACACACACTTAAATATTTAAATGTGTTAGAGCAGGGACTGAAGTAAACCCGTGCAGCCAGCCAATGCACTGTCAACTCTTTGAACAGCTGCATTTGGAGCCCACCAACCACATGTGCGTCCCTCCACCTGTGGAGTATGTGTGCGTGTATACACATCTGTATCTCTGCCTAGTCGTATCTACATCTGCAGATACCACCACTGTTTATTACGTGCTTAGCATGTACTTATCCCTTGGCATTCATTCTGTCCTCTTACGAGGTGGACACAAGCAGCATTTCAGCACGGCTTCGGGCGTGGACGGCAGCTACAGCAGCGCCTAGGATTATAGAAACTGGTTGTCTACCGAGCAGTCTGGCCCCTATCCCCGCTATTCACCCCCACCTGCTGCGCCCCCCACCCCCACCGAGGAATCGTCTTTTGCTTGGCCCACCTTAGGTTTTACATTCCTGGAGCCAATTTTACTATTTACATTGGCACTTCACAAACACAAATCAGTTCATTCGAAATTGACTTTTGTCCAATTCAAAGGGAGAAAAAATTTAAAAGCACATAAAAGAAAAGTTGAGAAAGTTGAAAAGTATTTAGTTGTGTTTCTAGGAAGAGAATTTATTGAATTTTGGGAGGTTCATCCTTCATTTGCATTTCCTTTCTAGTTATTTGTATTTTTTGCTCAAACACCACTTCAATTTTTGCTTTCTACAATTTACTCTAATTTTTTTTTTTTTTTTTGAGACAGTCTCACTCTGTTGCCCGGGCTAGAGTGCAGTGGCGTCAGCCTAGCTCACAGCAACCTCAAACTCCTGGGCTCAAGCGATCCTCCTGCCTCAGCCTCCCAAGTAGCTGGGACTACAGGCGGGTGGCACCACGCCTGGCCACCATGCCTGGCACTGTAATTTTGCTTTGAGGAAATAAATGATTCATCAAAAACCAGAGGAATGTATCCCAGCAAATTGAGACACACTTTTCTGGAAAGAACATTATCTTTAATGGAGCCTGTAAGAATCATTTCAGGAGTTCACACGAGGAAGTTCATAAAGGATTTTTGTTTTTTTAAAGAAAAGAAAAAGCAAGAATACTGGTCAAGATCCTGGTTGTCTACCAATGTAATGTATTACACAGCAACTTAGCCACCTGGAGAATATGAAAATAAAGATTTCCACCCTGATCTACCTTCTGAAGACCGGTCTACACAGCAGCTGCCTTTATTTCTCTGGGCTGTGTTATCTGAATGACTAGGATGCGGAGATGGTGCTGAGACAATTGATACCACTGCTGTCACCCTCACCCTTCAGTATAAAGTTGTATGTGATCTTTTCTGAACATCTAAGTTGTGGAAAGGATGGGGTACAGCACTGACTAGAGAAGTTCGTTGTTCCCCAGAGAATTTTGTTTTCAGTAATTCTCTATCATGGTTACGCCTTTAAGAAATCGGTGAAATTGATTTATATGATTTTATTTCATTACAATTTTGAGTATTTAGTTTTGGAGCTAGAAGAAATTTTGAAGAGAACCAGTATTCTTCCCTGGAGAGCAAAAGGATTGGTGGTCACTACTTTTGTACTGACCAGCAGCATATATTGTAGTAAGGTGACTTTAGACCTGTTAGTGACCTCAGACCACATCTACTGCTAGGATTGCCTCTTAGTTAAGGTTACAGGTTCTAGAAGCCTTAAAACATTGTCTACCTGCACACCTAGCGTGAATCCACTGCCAAAAACCCTTAAAAGTTGCTTCCCGCAAGCCCAGCTTTTTCTTGGTGTTGGCCTTCCCCATGCTGCTCTCTTAGCATTAGTGATTCTGGCACTGACTGCGTCCAGTGGATGTGTGGTGTGATCATCCTTACATGAAGTTTGGAGTTTCACTGTCCCCGGCTTTTTTAGGAGTTGGTGCAGTGGGAAGTTCATGAGCTTCGGAGGCAGGTTGGTCTGAGTCAAATCCCACTTAACTCACATGTGTAACACTGTGGACAGGTTACCTGGCCTGAGTTCAACTTCCTCCAAGGAGGGTAAATTCTGATTTACAGGGTGGCTGTGAGGACCGCAACATGTGTAAAACACACAGTAAGTACAGTGCTGCGGAAGACAGTAGCTATTAATATGGTATGTTGGCAACAGAGCTCCATATTCTTTTGTGCATGAAATACAAAGAAAACAAGTAGCACTGGTAACAACACATTTATTTACGTACCCTGTTGTGTGACCGGGAGGTGATTTTCACTTTCCAATGATTGATTAGGTTATAACAATTAAAATTCCAGAAGGTAAACTAATAATTTATCATTGCTCATAAGCATAGGTAAACAGACATGGTACCACATAAAGGAATTTTAAACACTTCTAACCTTTTGGTATAGCTTTGAATATGGACTGGTATACTTTGGCAATGGACCTACTAGATTATCAATATGATTCTAAATCTCAGGATTCTCTTCAGACACAATAGAAAAAAATCTGGATTTTTGAACTTCAGAAATTTAACCAAGATTCTTAGGAATTTGCAAAAAAGAACATTACTTAAATCTGTCATATTTATCACCAATACAACTGTATTGCTATTGAAATTAAAACCACAGTAGGCAGCAATTGCTAGTCTCATTTTATAGATTTAGTATTTTTTTAAAATAATTCACCTCATATGGCAGGCTATAGAAGTTTAAAATTGCTTTTGTATACCAAAGCAATTCAAATAGATCCCAAATCAAAGAATTGGACAGCATATCAAATTGGGTTTCTTGTTAGAATCAGCCATTTCCAAGAGACTGCATCATACAGGACGTTTCCTTTCTGAATGCTTTTTATTCCTGGCTTCAAATCTTACTCACAGCATATATTTGTAGAGGATTTGGTAAGTGTAATAAATGGGTACTCATTGCTAGAGCAGGATATAAGAATGTGCTGATCACCAAGTATGAGATTTACATTACATTAAATAAAAGTCATATGCTGTTGGAAATAGATAAGATAGGGAGTTCCCAGATCCTAGAAAATATTATGGCTAAGGAAATAGAGAACTCAAAAAAGGAATCCACCTCCAAGAAACTAATTCAGTATAGTAAAATAGAATTAAGTGCCCTGTCTTAAGAAAAAGTTTATTAATAATAAGGAACAACCGGGACATCACACATTGTTTCTTTGGAGATTAAAGTGCAGGCTATGAAATGGCATATAAAATAATGCATAAAATAGTGCAATCTTAAGGTGCCATTATTTTTATTACACATAGCCTATTTTTATATGTCCATTTTCTCTCAAAAATCCAGCTGTAGTGACACCTTTTAGCTTATTTATTTAGGCATTACTTATACTCTGTTTTACCCACCTTTGGGGCTACATAGAATATTTTAACATTTTAACACGTAGAATAATAGCGCATACAACTTGAAACTACTCAATAGAGATTAAGGCAAACCCCTATAAGGTTCAGTACTCCAAAAAACATGTTTTACAAAAAAAGTTGCTTCCAAAACCAGTGGCTTTAGACTTGATGGCACCCCAATAGTCTTTAAAATAGTATAATATTCTGAATACATTTGTGTTTGTCCCATTATTTCCAGGCTCTGTACATCAAAAGAGGAGTTTCAAAAACAGGTTCTATAACCTCAGAGTATGTGAAAACCAAGCAAGCCAAGTCCAAGTGAGAGACAAGCAGAGGATCCGCTTGGGGTTGGGTGTGGGGCCAGTCCTCTTCATTTGTTATACATGCCTTTTCACATTTTTGTCCATGTGTGTAGTGTTGTACCACAATAAATTTGTATGTGGGAATGACCCATTAAAATAGAGAAGTCTTCTCTGAAAAACAGCCAAGGAAGACAATGGGAATACTTTAAGAAATGTTGCATTAGGACAACACAATATTAACACACGGCATTTAAATAACATGTAAAATGCAGGGCAGGATGGCTCTCTCAGGAGATTTACAGTTTTCCTGTTAACCTTACGTCAGTTTTAGCTGATCAAAATAATTTGTGATTTGTTAAGCCCTAAATACCATTTTGCTGTCCATTAGCAAGCAGAACAGCTCTTGAATAACTGTCCTAATAAATGAAGACAATACCCTAACGTGTTTTAGTTAGTCTAAGATTTAAGACTTGAACAACTGAATTGCAATGCTTTATTCTCCTACTATATGGAACATTCATGTATTAACACGTGCAACTCATTAGCTTCATGGACAGGTGATGACAAGCGTATGCTGTAAAAATTTGGATTTTGGAACAGAGAATCTACTTTCTAATAGTGTGACTGCTTATTTATAAAAGCCATATACTCATGTTAACTAATGGAAGACTATACATACATCTAGGATATCTAGACGTAGTTTAAAAAGAAATTCAGGAAACCTAATAATTCATTAACAACTATTAAAGAAATAATCTGAGGCTATTATCCCTTTGATGCTTAAGGATCATAGTTTGTAAACCTGTAAATACAGACTTTTATACTTTTAAAAAAAAGTCTTCCTATTACCAGAAAAGCAGACTATTAAGGGCCATGGGTATTCTAGTAGGCCTCCTCCAAAGTTATGATAATATGGCTAAATCCTATGATTAAAAAAATGAGAACTGCAGAGAAAATGAGTTCCAGACGGGGACTTTCATGGATGACCTTGGCTGACAAATGTTTTTTGGAAATTGTTTTATTTTAAAATTATCTTCCCAACAAACCATGAAACACCTGGATGTTACTTTATGGTTTTTCATTGAAAACATACTACATTGTAAATGGAATTTCAAAGTTAGACATAGAATTGATCAAAACCTAAGGACAATATTATGTAAGGACAATAATTAAAAATGGATAAAGTTTCATTTGGTGAGGGTAATCTAAAGGATGCATAACCATGTCATGTTGGACGGATAAAAAAGGTGATAACCTTGTGCTTTTATTTGACTAAGGTACTTACCAAAACCTTAGGTTTTATACAGGTGTTAAACTCCCACCTGGAAAGGGATAATTTTCTATAGTATATCTAAATTTGCTTTAAATAACTGAAGCCCATGGCAACAGTTGTTTAAAAGAACTTAACAGTCAAATAACTACATAATTTAGTACATTAAAATAAAACCAGGACAGTGATAGTTAAATGTCTCAAAAAATATACAGCTGGGGAAAGTAACCACTGTACACAATTTGGAGGTTGTTAAAGTGACCACTCAGAAGGCTGAACAGTGCAAGACATGCTTTTCCAGTTACAAGCTCAAAACAGGAGTGCAAATGAAATTAAAGCTTTTGTTTAAAGTTGTAGGATAAGAAAACCTTGAAATTAATATTAAAAAGATTTCTTCAGGTCATCCCCCAGAAATGAAATAATCAAAATGCTTTTTTCACGTACGATTTTCTTCAATGAACTTTTCCTTCAATGGCAAAACTACATCCTATAAGTCGGGTCCCCTACTCACATCTGATCAACGAGCACACGCGGTGGCGAGTGACGCACAGTACTAGGTCCCAGAGGTCCACTATTGATAAAAAGAGCCTTGGAATTTGGGGTTCTGCCTTAGTCAGTGTACCTGAACCCTACAGAGAATAGATAAAGCAATGGGCTTTAAAGAGTCTCTTGTTCCTATAAAACTGGAGAACAAACGACTAACAATTCCTCCTCTAGAGGCAAGCTGTTGCAGTGGAAGATGTTAAGCGCTTAAATAAACTAAGATGCTGCTGTAAAAAGTGGAGAAGTATAGAGGTTCAAGATCAATACCAGTGCAAGAGCTTTTTCAGTGAGTTGATTAGGCAACACATGCATCCATCCATGCAAATGTAGGACATGGCCCCAAAAGAGAATTGAAAACATGTATATAACAACTGGATAAGTCCCTTGCCAGTAGTTTATAAAAATATATAGTCAATACTGTAGAGGCTCCTTCTACAGTCAGTACTATGGAAGTCCGTTTTAGTTACCCATTACTTCAATACCAAAAAGCATTAATTATTCTTCAGACATTCCAGACAAAGGTCATTTGTAACAAAAAGACAACGTTAAAAAAAAAAACAAAAAAACAAGATAGTGTCCATTTAAAAAGTAGATCTTTTCTTTCAAGTGAACAGGACATTTTCTGTATTAAACTTAACTTCTAGTCTGTCAAGACTGGGTTTAAGATCCTTACGTAATGTGCATATACGCAGAAACAAATTAACTTACTTTAAACATTATCTGCACAGAAAAAAGTTAACTCCTCAAAACATGATAGAACAGGTCTGGTTAGTACAAATCTATTGCAAAGCAAAAAGATCCTGTGCATCAGTTCAACCAGGAGAAGCAGGAAAAGAATGTCCCAATGGTAAGAGTTCAAGTTGTGTTCTGAAAGCCTAGAAGCCTTAGGGGACACCATGTTGCTCACAGTATCCTGATACGTGTAACTGCTTAAGCCACTAAGCCATGTCTTCCTCTGAAGCTAGAACCACATTCCAATTTACTTTCTATTTCGAAGACGTTTAGATTTCCTAAGGGAGTCTATGGCTTCTACGGCCTTTTTTCGTTTCCGAGGAGACTCCTCATTCTGTCCAGACCCTGAGGAGTTCCCCACTGTACTTTCCATTACTTCTCGTAGTTTGCGTTCCAGCTCTGCCAACCGTGCATTCTGTTCACCTATGATCTGGGTCTGTTCTAGCAGTTTCTGATCTTGGTCTTGAAGCTGTTTCTGCTGTTCTTGCACTTTGGTGCGAAGCTCAGAGATTTCACGCCTGAGAACAGTCACGCCAGCACCATTTGTTTTAACCTGCTGCTGGAGTTTGGTAACCTCTTGTCTTGAAGGGTTTTGCTTGGAGAAGAGCTGCATTGTTGTTAGGGCTGCAGATGGTCCTGGAACTGTGGAGAAATAGTTTAAAAGGGTCAATCACTTAAAATGTTTCCCTACCAATAATACCTAAACTTATTTTAAAATGGGATATGCTTATAATATCAACTTCTGATAATTTCTTCTTTGCAATCCACTTGGTCTAATGGGTGGACACATTGTTTTAACCATTAATGAGTTTGAATTCTGATTCTCCTGCTCCATGCGGAGAATGCCAGAAAATGAAGAAGTACATAATGGCATAAACTTGGATTTAAAATATTATAGAACATTTTTAGGACCTACTAAGAATGCAAATAGTAAAATTAGAATTATTTTCTATCTTATTCACATAAATAAACATAAACATTCAAGTTAAAAGTACAGACCTATAGGTTAAGCATCCCTAATCCAAAAAATGTGAAATCCGAAATGCAAGACTTTTTGAGTGCTGATGTGATGCACAAGGGAAACGTTCACTGGAGCATTTTGGATTTTTGAATTAGTGACGCTCAACTAGCAACTGTGATGCAAATATTCCAAACTCTAAAAAAATCTGAAATTGGAAACACTTCTGCTCCCAAGAATTTCCGATAAAGAATACTCAACCTGTACTATGTTCTTAAGTTTACTTTGTACTTAATTATACAGGCAAAAGCTTCAACTTTAGCCAAACAGTAGGAGACTCTATCAAAGAGTGGGTTGCATCACACATTAGGATTATGAAGAATTTCTGACATGGTGCAGTAAGGCTTTGGACCTGTTCTCTTTTAGGAATAATCAAAATGTAACATGGGCATAAAAATCACCATTTAAAACTAGGAACCTTTTTTTTTTAACCTTATCTATTGAAAGTTTTCTACAAGAACCAGATGGATCCATTCATATCCGAAACCCATCATGCTAATTTTCTCCTTGCATATCTAAATAATTATATTTTCTTTGACTGACACATTCTTTCCTCCCTCTCCTTATCCGACTTCTACTCGCACACCAAGACTCATATGAAGATCAGCCACAGTGATATTATCTACTTTAAGATTTTGTCTTGGCTACTCATCTGGCATTTAGTTGGACACTGCCTTAAAACATTTCTCTTTCCTGTGATAATTTAACTCTGAGTCTGGATATGTCTTACTTTTTGAAATAGTAAGATCCTTGAAAGCAGACACCACGTATTACACTTCTTTTTAGTCTCAAGACACAGGGCAGTGCTGTGTGCATGATAGGTACTCAATAAATAATAGATACATTAACACTGAGATGTGTAGGCTTTATTATTAAACTACAGAGAGCCACTCAGTTGCCCCACTGAGTATCACAGGGAGTTAACTAATCTGAACAAAACAAGAAGTTTTACTAAATATTTCTTCCTAACTTAAAGTAAGAGTTGGCTACTGAATAATTTAGTCTCTTAGCAGGATAGGGGCTGAAATCTCTAAGCTCTTTTGAGAAATAGCTACCACAGATGAAGTCCTGTCTTTTAAAGCAGCATTAAGACACTCAATTCACTGAATATTTCCATGAAAAAATTTTTTGGGTTTTATCTATTTGTTTTTAGAAAATGAATTAACTCATCAAACACATAAACAAAACATACAGATGTATGGTCCCCAGCTTAAAATGGTTTGACTTAGGATATTTTTGACTTTACAATGTTATAAAAGTGATATGCATTCAATAGAAACTGTACATTGAGTACCCATACAACCATTTTGTTTTTCACTTTCAGTAATAAATTACATGAGACAGTCAATGCTTTATTATAAAACAGGCTTTCTGTTAGATGATTTTGCCCAATTGCAGGCTAAAGTAAGTGTTCTGAGCATGTTTAAGGTAGGCCAGGCTAAGCCATGATGTTCAGCAGGTTAGGTGCATTAAATGCATTTTTGATTTATGGTATTTTCTTTCTTTTTTTTTTTTGAGACAGAGTCTCACTCTGTTGCCCAGGTTAGAGTGCTGTGGCATCAGCCTAGCTCATAGCAACCTCAAACTCCTGAGCTCAAGGGATCCTCCTGCCTCAGCCTCCCAAGTAGCTGGGACTACAGGCACATTGCCACCATGTCCAGCTAATTTTTTCTATATATTTTTAGTTGTCCAGCTAATTTCTTTCTATTTTTTGTAGAGACGGTGTCTCGCTCTTGCTCAGGCTGGTCTTGAACTCCTGAACTCAAACGATCCACCTGCCTTGGCCTCCCAGAGTGCTAGGATTACAGGCATGAGCCACCGCGCCCAGCCTGATTTATGACATTTTCAGCTAACAATGGGCTTATCTGAATGTCATCCCATTGTTAGTCAAGAAGCATCTATATATAAATTTCCACTCAGCAATTCTACTTCTACCAAATTTTTTATAAGTGAATACTTGTGGATATGTGCAAAGATTTAGCCATAAGATTGTTCAGATTCTTCTTCAGAGTATAGGTTAAATATTGTAAAACTAGAAACAACAAATGTTCCTAAGAGTTCTAATCTATAATCCATTCTGTCATTAAGTGATGTTGCAAATAAATATTTATTAACACAGAGAAGTTCAAGATATATGGTTAAGTGGGAAAAAAAAGGAAGCAAGTTATGAAACTACATACAGACACTATTGTAAAGTGACTGTATTATAAACAAGAGATACCTGGAGGAGAGCCCATGAGTCTTCCAGACACATCTGATCCAGGTAATTTCCTCTTTAGAATTGGAACAATCTTTTCATCAAAGTATTCCATTGCCATGGAAGAAATATCCCTTAATTCTTGAAGTACTTCATGAGCTCGTTGAGGGGCTCTGGTAGAATTGACGTATCTCAACACACGATAAATCTCATCAATCACCTAAAATAATAAATTCTCATTAGCACTTTAGATTTTTTTTTGAAAAATAAAATACCTAAATATAGGAAGTGACTGCTTGTTCTGCAATTCCTGTAAAGACCTATGGGGTGATTTAACCAATGTATTGGCCATTGATAAAATTATCATCTATAACACGTGGCTTCTGGACTTGTTACAATACTTCATACTTACATTTATTAAGCATCTCTTATGTACCAGGTATTGTGTAAGGCTAAGAAATCAGGATGAATAAAATATAGCTCCTGCCCTAAAAGAAATCACAATGTAACTGGGGCGATACATGTGTACACAAGTGATACTAATACAAAGAGGGATATACAAATTGCTAAAGAAACTAGAGGACTAAATTAAGAAATTAAATTCTGTTACGGGAGCCAGAGTAGGAATTGGAGATTATCCAAACCCAACCCAATCATGATTTTTTTATTTTTTATTTTTTTGAGACAGAGTCTCACTCTGTCACCTGAGCTAGAGTGCTGTGTTGTCAGCCTAGATCACAGCAACCTCAAACTCCTGGGCTCAAGCGATCCTCCTGCCTCAGCCTCCCAAATACCTGGGGAGTAGCTGGGATTACAGGCACATGCCAGCAGGCCCAGCTAATTTTTCTGTTTTTTGTAGACACGGGGTCTTGCTCTTGCTCGGGCTGGTTTTAAACTCCTGAGCTCAAGGGATCCTCCTACCTCGGCCTCCCAGAGTGCTGGGATTACAGGCGTGAGCCACCGCGCCCGCACCTGGCCCTTTTTTCAGTTTTCTCTTTCTCGGAATGGCTAGTTGCCCAGTGTTCACATGTAGTTGTGCCTCTGTATGTGTGAACTGCTGATACTGACACGAACTTACTGTAAAAAAGTGTAACTTCCATATGTCAGACAGAAGATTCAAGAAACATACAGGAATAAGCCGATAATCTATAACATCTTAGTTCTGAAAGAACATGAAATGGAACGTCAATGTGGTGGTCAGGGTTGGCAAACTGTGGCTCTATTTGGCCTGTGCCTATTTGTGTAAATAAAGTTTTCTGGAACACGGGCATGCCCATTTTATTTGTTACATGCGGTCCCTGGCTGTTTCTCAGAGTTGAAAAGTTGTGACAGAGACCATATAACCCATAAGCCAAAAATATTTCCTATCTTGCCTTTTACCACAGAAATTCACTGATCCTTGCCCTAGATAATGGTGGCAAACTCCCAATCACTCTGAATTCTTTACACAGATTTTCCTTAATGTCCTCATTATCAGTGCAGTCTTCCTGTCAAGAGACCCCATTTTAACTCCTCCAGTGAATGAGCCTTTGATTTTCACGGAGCAGCAGGGCAGTGATCTGGCTTGTCTGCAATTGGAGAGGGGAGCTGTAGGTTTAAATCATTCTTAAACACACACTCTCAACCAACCCTCCTGTTTTCGGTCCCTAAACTTTCACAGGTGCCTGGAGCTTTCAGTGTGTAGACTGGGTTACTTCTTGGCTTTCCCCACTGTCAGTTTAGAATTTAACTTTCTCAGTTCTGTTAAATCAGTTACCATTTGTTCCTCTACTTTCCAGCTTGCAAAATTTTATTGCTATTGTCTCCTCTCCTGATCTCATCAGTCATGTGGGTTTCTTTCTTTTCCTTTTTAAAATGAGCTCATTTCAATTTGAGTGAGCTTTTGAGAGGAATTAGAGGAAAATCTATATTCAATCTGCCATCTTTAACCTACCAAGAGTAAATCTGATTGCTCTTTCAGAGAATATTTTAAAAATACCTTTTTCCCAATTATTAAAGGTCCAAAATTCTGGTTCGTATCTGGCAATCTAATTTAAACTATAATGTCACTATCACTTGTCATTATTACCAGATTCACTTAAGTAATTTGTGAAATAAAATGCTTTCTGTAGATCTAAACCTAAATTTTAACAAAATGGATATACTCTACATAATACCACAAAAGTTTGCATAAGGTGGGATGTCTCTTGCTATTAAAAAGAAAACAAAAACCTCAAAAGTGAGTGATCTTAACAAAGTATTACTATAAAAGCTCCTGAACTTTTTTTTTTTGAGACAGAGTCTCACTCTGTTGCCCGGGCTAGAGTGCCGTGGCGTCAGCCTAGCTCACAGCAACCTCAGACTCCTGGACTCAAGCAATTCTTCTGCCTCAGCCTCCCGAGTAGCTGGGACTACAGGCATGCGCTACCATGCCCAGCTAATTTTTTCTATATACATATTTGTCCGATTAATTTCTTTCTATTTTTAGTAGAGATGGAGTCTCGCTCTTGCTCAGGCTGGTCTCGAACTCCTGACCTTGAGCGATCCACCCGCCTCGGCCTCCCAGAGTGCTAGGATTACAGGCGTGAGCCACCGCGCCCGGCCAATTCCTGAACTTTTAAGTGTAACCCAGGAGCAAGATCTTGGGGAAGACAAGAATAACCTATGACAGAAACTATATACTAAACCAAGATTGTATGTCAGACTGAAAGAAAATTATTTTGTATAATGTTCTTTTGCCAGCATGTGGAAATTAAATGTCACGACCTTGTTTTGAAGAAAGAATGTGAAAAGTTTAAGGATGAAAAGTACAAAAAGGGAACAGTCATAACAATCCAAATACTGCAAACTGTGTTAAGTTGGCAGTTTAATTTAGTCTAAGTAAGCTACAAAGTACCAGCTATGTAAAAATTAATATTCTGAGTATACATGAAGTTTAGACAAGATAGAAGAAATAAAGAAGGTACTTTTTTCCTCTCCCAACTTCAAAGAAGGCATTTTTAAGAAAACAATGACCCGAGCTGAATTAAGTATGATAGGACACATATCTGAATAAAAATAAAAATTACTGATTTTTTTTCTTTTTTTTTGGTGATTTCCAGTCAAGTGCAGCTTTGCAGAAGAAAAATAAATTAGGATAGATTCTTGTGAAGAAATGAGTCCTATCAAGGTAAAACAGAAGAAAACAGTAGAGAAGACAATTGAGAAATCAGAAGACTAGAGTGTAGCTTTCCTCAAATCAATTAAGTTCTCTGGACCTCAGTTTTCTTATCAATGAAATGGAATTATAATACTTGTTCTGTCCACCATACACGGCTGTGATGGAAATAAATGAGATAATGTATATGAAAAGGCTCTGAGAATTAGAAAGTGCTTGATGAACATAAGATACAGCAATGACAAGAGGAAAGGATAGGTAGATATACACATTATAAGGTAAAGTTAGGTACAAAAATTCCTTTCCAACTGCTTTCCTGTGGCGGGCAAGGTAAAGGCTGCACTGAAAGAGCTGCCCAGAGCAAATGCTCAAGAGGATCTACTGTGTCTTGAAAACGTAAGACACTCTCCATTGCTGCCACCTCAGTTTTGTTCTTTTATTCTGGTACTATACTTTAAAGTGAAAAATCATCAAGTGGTTTCCAAAAACCAGCAGGACTCAATTGGGTTTAACCTTATTTGTTTTGATAGTAAAGATCATCATTCCAGTCATGTGAGCCTGATCAACTAGAACAAAGATTGGCAGCTACTTCTGTTAAGGCCAGATACTAAATATTTTAACCTTTGAGGGCCACATGAACTCTGCCACAAACTCCTCAACTTTGTTAGTTAACTGACTGACCTGTCTTTGAAATTATGAAAACTTGAAAATGTTTCTTAAATATTCATATTCTTAACAATGAGATATACAATAAAAACTATGATGCTACAGGAATAGCCTACACTGGTTCAAAAACTTTTCAGGGGCCGGTCGCAGTGGTTCATGCCTATAATCGTAGCACTCTTGGGAGGCCAAGGCAGGAGGACTGTTTGAGCTCAGGAGTTCGAAACCAGCCTGAGCGAGAGCGAAACCCCGTCTCTACTAAAAATAGAAAGAAATTAATCAGACAACTAAAAATATACAGAAAAAATTAGCCGGGCATGGTGGTGCATGCCTGTAATCCCAGCTACTCGGGAGGCTGAGGCAGGAGGATTGCTTGAGCCCAGGAGTTTGAGGTTGCTGTGAGCTAGGATGACGCCACGGCACTCTAGCCCAGGCAAAAGAGTGAGACTCTGTCTCAAAAAAAAAAAAAAAAAAAAAAAAAACTTTTCAGGAACACTTAAGAGTTAAGGCCTATAAATCAGATTTGTATACAATCTGGCATAAGAATCAGAATCTAAAGTTTCTAACTGGTCGCCCTTTTATCGTACCCTACAAAAAGCACTTGTAGGTTATGTGAGGAGAAATGAGATATACCAAAGAATATTTCAAATAAAATTATAAGAAATGGAATGCCCTCCCAGAATAAATGTCAAAGAAAACTGAAAATGGAGAAAGTACATATTAAATATTGCCAATGTAAATTATCTATGGAAATAACAAAAAGAGAACATTCGAATTTGACTAGATATTAATTAGCTCCAACCATGTTAAGGGAATCTTTTGCTAGCATCAACCAAGTAGCAAAATGACCTTTAATTTCTACCACTTCCATAAAAAAATATAGACATAACTCATCTGAATTTATACTTAATTCAAGAACTGGGGTACTACTGAAGATACAAGTAGCATGTTGAATGCTGGGGTTCTCATTAACTTAATAAAAGTAAAGATGCCACAATATACTTATTTTTGTGTTAAAGAGGACTATTACTTAGCTCTGAGAACATCACTATACGGCAATTCTTTATTCTTGTCAAATTTGAAAGTTTATAAAAGCTGTCTTTATGAAACATTTCTCAAACGAAACAAAACCCAGTTTGTCCCTCCTATTCCACTTCCCCCAAATTCTAACAATCTTGAAGGCAGGGACAGGGACAATACCTATGTTGTTCAGCGTCTTAACAAAAGGTAAAAGCTCAAAATTTTTTTCTTGAATATGAACTCTAAACAAAAACTTCTCTAAAAAATATGAGGACTTCAGCCAAGCATGGTGGCTCACGCCTGTGATCCTAGCACTCTGGGAGGCCAAGGAGGGCAGATCGTTTGAGCTCAGGAGTTTTAGACCAGCCTGAGCAAGAGTGAGACCCCGTCTCTACTAAAAAATAGAAAGAAATTACTTGGACAGCTAAAAATATGGAGAAAAAATTAGCTGGGCATGGTGGCACACGCCTGTAGTCCCAGCTACTCGGGAGGCTGAGGCAGAAGGATTGCTTGAGCCCAGGAGTTTGAGGTTGCTGTGAGCTAGGCTGACGCCACGGCACTCTAGCCTGGGCAACACAGTGAGACTCTGTCTCAAAAAAAAAAAAAAA
>CAUYSK010074805.1:0-11545 GCA_963575035.1 Avahi laniger
AAGCCCTCACGGGATGTGTCAGCTCTCGGAGGGTGGCGCTCTGAACTCCTCCAAGGTCTTACTTGCCTTTTCTCATGGAATATTCTGCTTCCCAGCCAGGCCGCGGGTCTCATTCCTGGAAAACCTGGGCAGTTAGACCACATTGGAGAGAAACCTCCAATTTCATGTCCTCCAATTTAAGTATCAGTGTAGTGTGGTGTAGACAGCGGTCAGGGTGGCGTGGATACCGATGCCCATCTCATCATCTTACTGTGGACCTGGATGAAGCCGCTTAACTTCTCTGAGCCTCAGTTTCCTCACGTGGGCAACACAGATGATAACATCAGCTCGAGGTTCGCCTGAGCGTTAAAGCCACCACACAGCCAAGTGCCTAACTAACCCCTTCCTCAGGCGTCGTTGTCTTTTCAGAAGTAACAACTCTCCATTGTGGAAAATAAGAGAAACCAATTAGCACAAAGGAGAAAATCAAAACCACCTGTCAACGCCACCACTGGAGAAAATCGCTGTTGACATTTTGGCCCCATGGCTCCAGTTTTGGTCCTCCCGTGCCCGTATTTATTTAATACCTCTCGCGTTGGACTGCTTCGAGAATTAGTTGAGATAATGTATATTAAGCACTTCACCCGGCACCGGGGGTCCTTTTGTGCAACATCCCAGCGTCACTGTCACTGTCCCCTCTACACAGTAACTCCCTGGGAAGTCCTCACCTCTCTGTTCGCCTCCAGGCTCTGACTCCGCCCCGCAAGGGCCCCCGGCACCTGCATTTCCATCCAGAATTTCCATGGAACCAGCCCAAACCTGAAGTCATCACCCCCTCAGAGGCAAGCGTGGGCTCCTCTGCCCCCAGCTCTCTCCATGTCGACGTCGGCCTCACTGGCGGGTTCGGAAGCCAGTCTGCTGCGCCTCTCCCTCCCATTGCACTCAAGCTCGGGCTCTCGCCCCTCGCCAACCTGCCACGCTCTCCATCACCAAAGGGTTCTTCCTAAAGCCCTGCCCTCCAGGGTTAGGGGTGCCATGAGGCTGGCCGTAGGAGAGGTGGGCAGCCTGGGAGACACGCAGGCTGGGTTTGCAAAAGGAATCACAGGTTAAGTTGCTAGACAAAGAGAAGACAAGGAACTGCGACTGGATTCCTTAGCAAAGACCACTTGCGTTCTCCCACGGCTGCGTTCTCAGAGGAAAACGTGTTCCCCTGCAACAAAGGATCTGAGGCCAGTTAGAGGTGGATGGGAACGGTGGTGTTTTGTGTAACCAAATGGGAGCAGAATTTCAAAGGAGTGTCAGGATGGAGTCAGGGACCATCCACCAGAGCCCCAGATGGTCTTTGTCCCCCACAAGTATGGCTCACAGGACGAGGGCCTGTGCTCTTGACTTGGAAGACATACGGGAACAGGAGGGACAACACTCTACTCCATGGCCCGCTAGGGATCCCAGGTGCCTGAGATGGGGAGTGGTGGAAACGCCCAAGAGAAGAGAAAGCAGGCGGGGCAGAGGCAGGGGCCGGGGGCCGGGAGGAAAGAGCTGGCAGTACCTGGAGCCAGGTGCTGTGCCAGGCCTTTGAAGTCATCTGGAAATAGCGGGGGAAAGTCTGCTGGTGGTTCCTCGCAAGATGGAGGGGCCTATTTCGAGGTCTTCTAGCATCTGAACCAGGTGTCGTCTTTATAATGCCAGGTGGGGTGCATGTGCCAGCACAATGCAAGGGAAAGCTGGTCCGAGCCTCGCTGCAGAGATGAGCGGCATCGGCTAACCCCTTGTCCGAGCCAGCGCACACATCTAAATGGAAAATGCCACCGAGGCTGCGACTGTGGATTTATGCCTTCATCCTCGCCAGTGCTAATTCTAATTCTTCAAAATTAAATTTTGCTGCTTAGTGGCATTTCTAACTAACACCTCTCTCTCTCTCTCCCCCTCTCCGCCCCGCGCCGCTCTGCCCTGCGACCTTCCGTCCCTGCCATGACCCAGGTGTCTCTCCTTCTGTATGACTCCACCAGGATGAGGCGGCTTCTGTCCAAGGCCATGGTGATCGACGATGACGATGACGACGAGTACCCCTGGAGGCGGAATGTGCACAAGTACTACATCCACCTCACCTCAGTCTCTTCCTCTTCCTCTGGTTCATCCTGGGCAACTACTGGGTCTTTTCTGTGTACCTGCCTGATTTCATTCCCCCTTTCCAGCAGCCTCAGGATTACTGTGACAAAACCCTGTACCTCTTCGCGGTAGGGGTCCTGGCGCTCAGTCACACCGTGCTGGCCTTGCTCGTCCTGGGCAGCGCTTGTGTCTACGTGTGTTCCAGGGGGAGATCCACTGCCGATGAAGACTGACAGCCACCCCTCCGGCGTGCGAATGCCAGTGTGCGCACACACGCTCACACAGTTTCAGGACAAGGGCTCACTGTAGAGGTAATAAAATCTTCCCTCTAGACATTCAAGAAACCATCAATATGCACTGAATAGCATAGCAGGGGAAAGAAACGCTTGCCTTCCTGGCACGTGGGGAAAGCCTTTTGCTGGTTCAGAATGGGAATTTTGTACTCATAGGAGTTTTCAAAGGTTTTTTTTTTTTTTTTTGGAGGGGGATGAAGTGAAGGAGACAAAGAATAGGAGACCCTTTCATGGTGCAAGTCCCTGAGTGGTACAGGAGCAAGGTTGGCTGTAGTTTCCGCTGCTACTGCTGTTGTTGTTCAACACTAGCACCGTGACGTCACAGAAAGAACGCAGACTTTCAAACAAGACATATCCTAGCTTCACTTGCTAAGATGGCTTTTGTTATTAAAAGGAGAAAGGTGCTATTTTAATGACTCCAGCTGCCTTTTGGGAAAGTGAAGAAGCAGTTTCTCCCAACCTCGAATCAGATGGGTTTGATCTGATGGGTGGGGACGTCGCAGGGACAGCTGTAAAATCTGCCGAGGTCACGGAAGCGGCTTCCACCTCGGGGTCTGGGCTGGCCTGCTTGCCCAGCATTTCCTCGTGTGCTCCACATGCTGCTACTGCAAACTCTTTGCTTGGCCTCGACTCTGTTTCTTTCGCTGGTTAGCCGGGTGCATCTTTGTGATTCGTGGCTGGCCAGTTTTGTATGTTTCCAGCCACGTTGCATGAGTTGAGCTGCCGTCAGTGTAGGTGTTTTTTGGTGTCTGAGCTTAAATATCATATGGTAGCTCCTCTACTTAATGTCAGGTTAGGCTTGGGAGCCTTTTGTAAATCAAGATGTCTGGAAGTCTAGGATGACACCAAAGAGCGGCCACTAACCTGCCCTCTTGCTGCTGCTGCTGAGAGATGGTGGTCATGGGCGCTGTGGTGCTGGGTCAGTGTGTCGGTACTGACAAGCGGGGAGCCTCTTTCTAAGGGACGTCCTCAGGCTTTAGAATTTTAGATAAAGACACTGTCATATGTCTCTCCAGTAGCAGTGCCCACGGGGAGCATGGCACCTGCTTAATTGTGCCTCCCTCTCAGCCACAGGCACAGCCTGTCTGTGTATTTACACAGTGCTGAGCTGCTTTTTTGTTTCTCTTTTTTATGCTTTATATCAAACCAACCCCCTGAGTGGCCATCAATGTGAGGCACCTCCCTTTAACAGAAAAGCTCAAACTGAAAGGCTTACTCCTCTCTGTGGCATTCAGAGAAAAGGACCCGTAAGCCCCATGGAGACGTGCCACTTGAGTTTGGAAGCACTCCCCAGGCGTCTGTCACCTGGAGTCACATTTGTCTGGTTTTACTCCCAGGTGAGAAGAAGGTGTTTGGTGCGCCCTCTGCTGGGCAAAAGAGGAACAGCCCTTTTTCTGCCCCTAGAGTGTGGTTTGTGGATCCCGCCTCACCTGTGATGTCTAATTCCGTCATTGTGCCCCATGTTGCCCTCTCTGTGCTGGGCTTGGGAGAGGCTGTGGGCTGGGTGAGTGTGCCATGGGCTCCCCTCCCAGCCTCCTTTCCCCAGGTGATGACTTGTCAGCCACTCCCAGTCACGTAGCCAATGTTTGGACATCTGTGAGCAGCAGCGACCTGAGCTTGGGCTCAGGAAGCTCTGAGGCTCCTGTTGCTGGGGCCTTGGCAAAGGTGGAAAGAGCCAGTGAAAAACCGAGAGTGTAAAAATGTCTATTAGCAGATGGCAGATATCAGTGAGTGCTTTGGCTACATCAGTAGCTATGTCTCAAATGTTGGAGAGTCCCAGTTTCTGGTAGGCGTGGATATCCCTGGAGCGTGACAGAAATCCTCATCTTTAGCAGAGGGAGTGGTGGACGAAGTGTCCTCATTCTCACAGGTACCCCCTTCCCACCCCCTGGTGCAAGGGAGAATGTCAGTCCTAAATGATTGCTAAACCTGGACGACGTTTTTGGCTTTCAGTTTCCTTGCCACCCAAGCAGTAAGGAAGAGATGATGATCAGTTGTAGGTTGCACATTTTCCTTGGAGTAAAAAATTCTCCCCATCTGGAGAAACAGGTTAAGTCTGAAAGATAGTGTTCATGTGCATCGATTAATAGAGGGGACATGGAGTGATTCAGTGGGTGACATCTTTAGCATAAAAGCAGGCTTCGAATGATCATTTATTAGGGCCTTCCTCAATGGATGGTGAGTTGGCTATTAGGAGTCATATTACAAGAAAGAAGTTCTGGGGCCAAGGCAATGGCCTACAGCTGTGGTTCTTTGAAGGTCTGCTTAATCCAGAGATGACACTGGAGTGTCTAGGAAGGGGTGGGTGGCATGGCCTTTAATCAGTGGTCCCCACCTTTTTCGGCACCAGGGACCAGTTTCACGGAAGACGATTTTTTCATGGACTGGGGTTGGGGGGTTGGAGTGCAGAGCTCAGGCGGTGATGCACAGCCCGTTTCCTAACAGGCCACGGTCCAATACTGGTTCGAGGCCTGGGGGTCGAGGACCAAAAGCTTTAAGTGATGCCCTGTTAGTATTATTTCTCTCAGCTGGGGGAACATTCAGGTAGGTGAGTGTAAGCAGCTCCTGGCTGTAATTGCTGCATGGCCTGAAGAGGGCTTGCTGCCCTGGTGAAGCGGGCTGTGCACAGCTGCGGACTGGAAGTCCCACCCAAGACTGACCCAGAAGACGGCCATCCCTCCTCGGTGGTAACATGGCAGGGCAGTAGCCTTCCAGGGAAAATGGACATGGGAACACCTTAACTTTCTGGAGGCTATGAAAGCTCAAGGGAACAAATCCACATGACCGGGAGGGACAATCAGTTGTTCCCACCTAAAAAAGACTGCAGCGAAGATGAGCTATATGTTGAAGTCCTTTGATTGTATTTGCTACACTGGGCATCATTCTAAAAGTCATTCTTTGCCTGAGTCTATAGAAATGGCAGTTCAAAGTGGTAAAAGTGGGATCAGCCACACCAGTGGCTCCAAACCTCGGCAAGGAATTAGAACTACCCAGGGTTTGTTTCAAAAGCAGAATCACGGCCCCCAGGAATCCTGATTCATGGGGCCTCACTGGTTCTGATCCGGTGGGCCAGAGAACCGCACGTGTGGCCACTCAGGCCACGAATAAAGAGTGGACTGACCCACGTCAGGCCTATCGTGGTTGTCGCCATGAGGACAATATGATGTCATTTCAGTACTTCATGTTATTTCACCTATTTTAGTATGAAAAGGGGCAAAGTGGTCAATAGCTTTCGTTTTCGTATGACTGGATCTTGTGCTTCCTTTCTTTGTGGGCCTTTTTTGTTGTTGATGGAATAAACTTCGTACGATTTGTTCCCCAGTGTCTTCCTTGAATACCCCGGGGGAAGAGAGTCCTCCAGTCCTTGGGATGCTTTGTTTTTCTTTCTTTCAGTGGGTTCCTGAGGGTACAGACTCTGTACACATAAGCTGACAACCACCAGGGGCCTGCTCTGGGCAAATTTTGCTCCATAAAACTCAAAATCCTCGGGTGGGCAGATGAGTCTGTAGTAGAGATCCTAGAAAAATGAATTAACAGGAAATCCTTCTTAGTGATTCTAGTGGTAATTTCTCTTTTTATAAGTATAGAACTAAGAAGAAAACCTCTCTTTTATAGAGATGGAATTTCAATAGATTGCCTTTCTTAGCTTAGTATCATAGCAGCCAAGTTATCCTGGATATCTTGGGAGACAGCATTTTGCCATTGTAAGAAGAAGCAAAATAAGAGGGGGGTGTTTTCAAATGCATATGTTGTTTTCTCTAGAACATTTCCTTTGTGACATCACTTTTAAAGTTTAAAACTTACTGCAGCATACAGAAGTAAAGCTCTGCTTCACAGGCAAAGGAAAGGTATTAAGGGTTTGCACATACAACATGTTCTAATTAGGCTCCTAAAGACCCTTGTGACTCAAAACGTGTCTGTGTTCTGATCACATCCTATCACCCCATTGCTGAGGGAAGGGTCCCTGCCCTAAATAGTATAAGATGGCTGAACACATGACCCCCCCACACTGGACACATGAGATCGACAGCAGCTTATTAATCACATAGACTCATGGCCCAGGGGAGGGGGACACAGTGCCAGCAGGGCCACGTGGGACTGCCCCCAGGAGCAGAGAGAACCAGTAGGGGCTGTGGGTGCCTCGCTGCGTGTAGCGAGAGGGTGCAGTAACCCGGAGATTCCATGGGAGGATGTGATAAGCTTGAGTAATTTCACGGGCTGGCAGGGAGTGGAACCCATTAGGTTGATGCCTTGCTCAGTGGGTCAGGGGCATATCTGGTGAGGGCAGGAGAAGTCACGGTTAGGCCTTTGGGCCCCTGTGAAGCTCAGAGATGTCAAGGCAGCCTGTGGAATGTTAGGCCTTACAATACACCCTCCCCGAGCAACCCCTGCCCTTTGGCCTTATTCCCTGAGTCACTTAGTCCTAGATTCAAATCTGGCTTTGTATTTTCTCAAATGCAAAGCAGAAAGGGAGATATAATCAATGATAAGATATACACTGTCCATGAAATTAAAAGGAAAAAAAAGTCTTCTCCGCAACCGTCAGTGGCCAGATTGGAACACACTGCCTCCTTCCGGAGCTGCCCCTCCCTGGCCAGCATCTGAGCTCCAACCTTCTAATGATTTCCCCACAATTGCCAAACTCTTGCCATCTGATTGGATTCTTCTAAATGGATTTTTTAAAAATCTTTATTCCCTCATTTGAGTACTCCAGCTTCTAAAATGTCCTGTATAGTCTGTACTTTTCCATGGCCAAAAGAAAAAGAAATGAAAGAAAGAAAAAAGAAAAGAAAAACATTGCATAAATCAATTTACAGTTTATAAATTTGTTTATAAGGAAGCCAGTTTGGGTTCAATTCCCAAGTCACCGGGGAAAGGGACTGTGGCCCAGATTCCCTTGGGATTCCTCTTGTCAGCTCAGTGTCCCCAGCAGCAGGTGTGGCCACTGATGGCTCACACCTGCACCCTGTCGTGGGCCTGTCCTTGCTTGACTGGATCCAGCTGCCGAGGGGTGCCTGGGAGTTACCACTCTCCTCCCCCGAGCCGGTACCCACAGCTAGGGACTGGTGGGGCAGAGGGAGAGAAGGCCCAACCCCTTTGTTTCAGGGCGAGTCAAACCTGTGGTGTTATCTGTGCTCCAGAGCTCCCCACAGGAATCAGGTGGAAGCTAACGTCTTCCCTTTTCCTGTCCTCCTTCCCTTCTTTTTTGTTTTCCTGAGACCACGCCCCCTGACACATCTCTTTACATGAAGCCCCATCTCAGACTCTGCTTCCAGGGAACGCAGCCTAAGATCGAGTCATTTCTCCACAGCAGGAGGCATGCGAGAAATCACTCACATATCGCCTTTTATAATGCTTTGCATTTCCCTACAATGACTATTTTAAAGCTTTATTTTTATTATAAAAGTGATACCTGCTATGGCTAGAAATTCAAACAGTGTCAAAGGGTATGAAGTAAAACGTAAAAGATTTCAAGACCCACCTCAACCCCCAGTCCCAGTCTCCAAAAAAGTTCCCAGTGTTTGTTTTTAGTATGCTTCCGGAATACGCCATGCATATTTAAGCATAAATATATGCATTTTACATCAATTATGTCAGACTGTAGAACAATATTCATATTCTTCTACAACCTGCTTTTTTCCACTCCTGTATCACGGATGTCTTTTCATTATCGAGGCAGAAATCTGCCCCAAGCATGACCAGTTTGAAAAGGGACAAAGACTCGTTTGAAAAAGGACATTCCCTGTAGCTGGCATGGTCTGTCATTTCCGGGAATCCAAGTGGGAAAACCAGTAACGTGAAATCTCATTTTGCCACATGAACCACTGAGAGCTCAGTTTGAGAAAATATTTGCCATCCTCCTGTTGTGTTCCTAAGTAAACCTCTGACTGAGCCAGAAGTCCCGAGGAAGCGGGTTGCAGAACCTTTTGGATTAAGGCATGTGACTCACCTGAGGACACACCTGTCACCAACAGTGGATGAAGCTCCTGAGAGGAGAGAGGTGGATTAGGTTAAATGTTCTTCCTTATAGTCCCAGGAATGTGAGTATCAACAACAAGACCACATACCTAAGGATCAAACTGTCCTTTCAGTATGATGTGAGTGTGTACATATAACTAAGATATATTAGTCAACGAATACGAGGCGGAGGTGGCTCTTGAATATCGCAGAAATTATTACACGTATTTTTAGATACATAAAAAATAATAATGCACCACCACAAGACACCATCTCACATCCGCTAAAATGGCTACTATTAAAATAAAAAGAACAAACCTGGAAAATAACAAGTGTTGGCGAGGACATGGAGAACTGGAACCCTTGCGCAACGTTGGTAGGAATGTAAAATGAAACAGCCGCTATGGAAAACAGTATTGAGGTTCCTCAAAAATTAAAAATAGAATTGCCATATAATCTAGCAATTCCACTTCTGGGTATGTATACAAAAGAATTGAAAGCAGGGTCTTGAGATATTTGCGCAGCCATGTTTATAGCAGCATTATTCACAATAGCCAGGAGGTGGAAGCAACGTAAGTGTCTTTCGAACGGATGAACAAAATGTTGTGTATTCACGCAATGAAACAATGTAGCCCTAAAAAGGAAAGAAATGCTGCAACGTGCTACAACATGGGTGAAGCTGGAGGACATTATGCTAACTGAAATAGACTAGTCACAAAAGGACACATACTGTCTGGTTCCACTTATATGAGGTGTGAACACTTAGAGGAATCAGACTGATGGAGACAGGAGACTGGTGGTCACCAGGGACTGGGGGTAGGGACACAGGGAGTTAGTGTTTAAGTGGGATGGAGTTTCGGTTTGGTAAGACGAGAAGTTCTGGAGAGGGATGGTGGTGATGGTTGCACCATCACCTTGTGCTTAATACTGAACTGTACAGGTAAAAATGGCAAATTTTATGTCATGTGTATGTTAGCACTATTTAAATATATATATGTATTCCTTATCCTCCCAAGCCTCTGAAGAATGGCAGCATTGACCAATGTTAAATAGCAGAAACACAGGGTCATTTGGTCACCCGTGCATATGCAGGGACACACTCCCAGGCTGTGACCGCAGGTCTCGATGTCCACCCTCCGTCTCCGAGTGTCTCTGGCTGGGGCTTGGGGGCGGGCGGAGTGCTGGCAGAGGGAGCTGTGCGATTACAAGCTGCCCAGTCACACCCCGGAACAAATCAGCCCACCACAAAAGGCGAGGGGATTGTAGTGGAAGTTCCCGGTGCCACAGAAGTTACTGAAAGAAGAGACTGAGGAGAAGCCACCATGGGACATCCCCGGTCCTTACAGAAAGGGCCTGCAGCGTGTGGCTCTGGACCCAGACGGTCTGGCAGAGTCCTGGCTCTGCTCCTTTGCAGATGTGTGGCTGTGACCGAGGGCACGCCGCTTAAATTCTCTGTGCCTGGTTCCCTCATTCGTAAGGAGGTTAGGACAGTGCTCGGCACGTAGTGTGTGGAGTGTGTTTGTTAAAGGAGAGAAACTTTCCTTTAGTTCATCCTCACTACGGTGCTGTGAGGTCTGTACAGTTACACTCCCAAGTGGAGGGGAAACTGAGGCTCAGAGAGGTGACATGTCTTCTCTGAAAGGCGACAGCACTGAATGTGGGTCTTCCGACTGGATCCCCTTCTCGTCAGGGCGCCACCCTGTGTGGGCACCCCGCTCCCACCCGCGATGGTGCCCTTGTCCCGGGGTCAGCGGCGGCACCAGGTGGTACAGGAAGGTGAGCTTGCAGCAACATCTGGGGGCAATGTCACGCCCCCAGCGCCTCCTGCCAAGAGCCACCATTGAAAACCTGCTGCTTTTGCCCTCGGAAGAGAACCGGCCTGCTATAAAACAGGAGCCGAGAAACAGGCTTCCTCAGAGTTTAAGACCAACACGGGCCATGTTTGTGGGAAATTTTCGTCATCAACGCGGTTGGAGACTGATCTACCCGGGTCCCTCTGGCCACACTTTTGGCCTGTCTCACAGCCAATGCGTCCAGTCCTTGGAGGGTAGACAAGGCTGGGGAAGGAAGGGGGATCTTTGCATGTTTGTTGTCTGAATAAGTGAATCACGCACACGGTACAGCATCAAAGGGCACGAGGGCATGCAGTGTACACGGAGTCTCCCACCTTGACTCCCCCGGCCTCTCACCAGAGGCCCACACTATGATTAGCTCCTTGTGAAAGGAAGGAAACCCTTAACTCAAATTGCTTTGTTCTTCAGGAAGTTGGCTCAGATGGGCAACAGACAACCCTGGGGCAAGTGAGTCTGTACAAGGCGATGTCATGAAGAGAGGCAGTGAGGCCACCAGAAAGGCGTCACCACATGGTGACTTTATCAGCCACTGAGCGGGCTGTCCTCTACCGTCTTCCCTGGGCTGCTCCTCTCCTCTGCGAGTGTGAACACCAGGAAGCTGTCGCCTTGGGTTTCTTATAAGCCTGTGTGATTGAGGCTGGGAGCCTGTGACACCCCTCCCTCCTTGTCATTAGGAAGAGCCCAGTTCCTTAATCCATGCACAGGCCGGGTCAGCACCTGTGCATGATCTACACTGAGGAATAACACGGATCAGCAGCAGAGACCTTCCCCACCCCCTGCCTCACGCTCTCTTCTTTTTTGTTCCTTTCCCTCTGCTTTCATCTCTAGTCGCACACTAAACACGTACGGTGAATGGCGCCTAGCTTCCTATGGATGTATGATTTACCGTTATTCATCTTATTAAGTGGCTTTGCCAGGTAAAATATGAAGGCATCATTGCCATTATGACCTTGTCTTCCATGATCTCATTGGCAGCTGGTGTTGCCATGACAACTTGGCTAGAGAAACTGGTACTGAGCGTCAGTGGAAGGCGATATGAATACTGGTGTGTGTGTGTGTGTGTGTGTGTGTGTGTGTGTGTGCGCGCGCGCGCATGCGCAAGAGGATGCAGACGTCCCATCATGGATATCTGTTGTGCAGGCAGCCACAGATTTCTTAGTCTACACCTTCTGTTTCTCCTTCTACTTTGGTCAAAATTAGCCTCAGGGATCTAAATCAATTGGAAGGAAGCTTTGAAGGATGATTTCTTTGTTTGGCTTTTTGAGTAGCAAATTGGAACCAGGGACACATAAGAAATATGTTAGAGGCTTTCCACCCCTGGGAAATGAAGGAAGCAACCATACCCCCTTTGAT
>CAUYSK010074807.1:0-18132 GCA_963575035.1 Avahi laniger
AAATGCTTGAATAAATAGAATATTGGACACAATTATGACAAGTTTTGTATCCTTGATTGATGTATAACCAAGTTCTATGTCAATGGACTTCTTCAAATCAGAAATAATCAGAGTTTGGAATCTTTATATTTCTTTCAGCATTGTTTATGTTTCCCATCTTGTGCCCCCTCTTCTTTGCAAGGTTACCTTACTTGCTACCTTGCCTACACATTCAGTACCTGGTGTGTGTGCCCAGATGTCCGGTGTCACCATTCTACTGTTTCTATCGTTCCTAGGAAGTACTTATGTTGTAGGCATATACTTCTTTCCCTTGCAAACTTGTTATCCCTAAATCATATTTTCAAGATATTTCTAAGTAATCAGCTGTATCCTGTACCTCTTAGAGAAGTAATATCCTATAAAAAGTAAATGTGGTATCACTATCGGTGTATTTCAACAGGGTACACAATTATATACCACAACCTAAAGAAATAAATCTAAAAGGAAAAAAATTGCACCATTTTCCATTAAATATGGAAAAATATTTGGGAAACATTTGGATCATTTTGGTGGAATTAATCCAATTGCACTACATTAGCAGTCATTAATATGTTCGGTCTTTCAGTGCACAGACAAACTAAGCCACAAGATAATTATTGTGTGTAGTGGAGTATTTTGAATGTTGTATCAATGTTTTTAAGAATTATTCTAGAAGAGAAAGGATTCCTAAACTAGGAAATTAAGGATATTAACAAAATTTCCATGCAAAATCAAAACTAAGTTTAGACATATAAGAGCTAATAAATTCAATATGCACTAAAAATTACTGAAGTTTGTTACCACCAGAGTGAGAAAAAGATAAACCAAAACAATTAGCCATCTGAAATTCAGGAGCTAAACAAAAGGTTTTGGAAATACCCACTACTATATTATTCATCCATAAAAATGAATGAAGTACTGATGCATGCACCAACTTGGATAAACCTCAGAAAACTTAGGCTAAGTGAAAGAAATCACACATATAAGGTGAAGTATCTTGTCATTTCATTTATGTAAAATATCCAGGTTAGGTAAATACGGAAAGACAGAAAGCATATGGATGGTTTCCAAGGGATGGGGATTGGGAATGGAGAGTGACTGTTTAATAGGTATGTGAGTTTTTTTACGGTGATAAAATGTTTAAAACTTAGTAGAGTTAATAGTTGTACAACGTTGTGAATGTAGTAAATGTTACTGAATTTTACATTCTGGTAAATTTTATGTTATGTGAATTTCATCTCTATTTAAAAACATTAGATACTTACATATGTATATACTTACAGACATATGCACATACGCACACACACGCACACACAGATTGGATTTTCCATACATTAGACGGATGGCTTTCCTCCATACACCTCCTGCTTCCCTTCCTGCATTCCGTCTGTATTAATGTATTTGTCTATCATGTGTTCATTCCATGGAGCTTGAAGTAGTTCTTTCTAAGACTCTTTTCTACTTTAAGAGTGGCTATTGTTACTCATATCCAAAGGCTGTATCTGAGCTTGTATGAAGTAGTAGGTCTTTTGTTTATCCTTTTCTCTTCAATGTTATCACCATCTCTCCGATTGCTTCAGTCCCCCTGAAACTCTACATCCCATCACTAACTACACTCTCTTAATTATACTGAAGAAGTGTTTTAAAACCAATCCCCTATTTACAAATCTTAAACCATGCAGGTAGTTTGGGCCGTCACCGCAATCACTGCTATAGCCTCCAACATGAAATCCATTCTACCACTTTCTACCTGCGCTCCATACTCAAAAGTTTTTGTTTGTTTTTTATTTTGTTTTAATTTTAAGAAAGTTGAGCTATAAAATATGCAGGAAATAATGTTGTGAAAAATTGGGTAACCATGATTCAGAATTTGATTGTTTTATTGTCTGTGTATCATGCTTGTAAAGAAATAAATATTGAGGTTGAATTCCTTTTTGTAAATTTCTCAGTCCTTTTTCTATCCCTCCCTACACAGAAGACATGTATGAATATTTTATACATACATATATTTCTAATCTCTGTGTTTATATATGTAGTTCATATATGTAACCATTACAAAATGGTAGAGCAGGGAATTAAAAAGTGCCAGCAATTAAAATACTGTATGTGTGACTTTTACTACTTGGTATTTTACTTGCACATATATTTTTGAGATTTATCAATGGGTTTCAAATTCATTGCTTTTAACTGTTCTAAGATCTTCCACAATGTGAACTGTCACACGTGATTTTTATTATGAACAGACCTTCATATTATACTTTATTGTTATTTTAAGCAATAGTGAAATGAACACCCTTGCATATGTGAATGAGGATCACATAAATAAATATTTATGTAGATATATAATTGAAAGATGATGAAGTAAAGTACAAACACAGCTTTATGGATTTTGGAAAAATTCTTCACAAAGTGGTTTCCATATGAGTGTCTTTGTTTCTGGGATCAGTGTTATGGTTCATTTTCTAGTTATCTTTTCTACAAGATTCTATGTTCTTTACCTTTTTAGAAGTTGATGATTATTTATATCTGTCAAGGATATACGAGTAACTCCTTATATTTCCCAAATATATTTGTATTTCTAAAATAAATTTTAAGCTACTATGCTGTTTAATGTATTTCTAGTTAAACATAATAATATTTTACATAGAATTTTTGCACATATGCTTTTACATTGGTGGGATTACCCTTCATATCAAACTCCTGGGGTCAAGTGATCCTCCTGCCTTGATCTCCCAAAGTGCTGGAGGTACAGGAATGAGTCACCACGCCTGGTCAGAGATTATTTTTTATTTAACTTTTCTTCTACTATCTTATTTCTGTTTTGTTATCATGGTTATAGTAGTCTCAGAATGAGTTGGATAGTATTCCTTCTTTTAAGATTTCTCTGAAGTATGTAAATTATTATTTATCAATTCCTTAAAGGTTTTATATTACTTTATAAAACTTTCTGGGCCTGATCTCTAGTTTGAAAAAAAAAGTCTTTAGCATAAAATTTATAAACTTTGGTGGTTTTGTATAATTCATTGTTCCCATTTCTTTTTACATCAAGGAATTTTTAATTATAATTTTTCATTTCATTTATGTTTTGAAAACCTTTAGGCTACATTTTGTGTTAATTTATCAGTCCTTTAATTCTTGGTGTATACTTTATAAATTTGTAGTTAGATTTTTTTATCGTGTTGGACAATATTTTGCTGGTTTTTCTCCGACATTTATTTTTTTATTTACTTACATGAATAACCTTCCTCAGGACTCCTGTACAATCCCTGGGTTGTAGTCGTAACCCAAGAGATGTGAGCAGGGAAGTACTCAGTTTCTGACTCTTTGAGACTCTATGGCATTCATTGTTCTAGGAGTAATTTGTACTTTACTATTTAATAATAATCATTAAAAATTTTTGGTTTTTAAAATCCTGTAAAAAGTTTGGGACATGTAAGTTTATGTGTGACAGACTACGGCTTTGATTTCTTGACTTGATTTGCCAGTCTGCCCCATCCTATGCTCCACTGTCCATGTGTATCCAACATGCTGCCATATATGTTTTTTAGATGAAACTAAATTGTCTAGATTCTAGCGTTAGCTAGGGTGCTATCTGAAGGCTTCATCTGCAGCCTTTGCTCATGTCTTATGAGGCCATTAATGCTTCCATTTCTAAGTTATGGATTTCTTTTCTATTTTTGCCACTTGGAGCTATCCATCCTTTGTTTTCACACTTGGTTAGATCTTTATAATTTATTTATTTATCTGTTGATTTACCTATCAATACAATAAATAGTGTACTTACATTTTGGAAAGACTGGATAGCACTTTCAATATCAAGACAGTCTGCTATCTCATTTTTTTTTTTTTTTTTTGAGACAGAGTCTCACTGTGTTGCCCGGGGCGAGTGCTGTGGCGTCAGCTTAGCTCACAGCAACCTCAAACTCCTGGGCTTAAGCGATCCTACTGCCTCAGCCTCCTGAGTAGCTGGGACTACAGGCATGTGCCACCATGCCCGGCTAATTTTTTCTATATATTTTTAGTTCTTCAATTAATTACTTTTTATTTTTAGTAGAGACAGGGTCTCGCTCTTGCTCAGGCTGGTCTCGAACTCCTGAGCTCAAACAATCCGCCCGCCTCGGCCTCCCAGAGTGCTAGGATTACAGGTATGAGCCACCGCGCCCGGCCCCAAACACAAATTTTATCACTGTGTTAATGATATGTCAAGTATTTGAGTGTGAATAAGTGTAAGAAAGTGATTGCCTCTTGCTGGCATATAAATTCAGAGTCAGGAACGATGGTGATGCCAAACTACCATAGATTGTCCACATGAGTGTCTAAGATAGAGACAGCTTTGCTTTCTGATGGTTCAGTGTACACAATCTTTGTGTCGTACACAAAATTATTAAATATAGTGTATAAAATTACCTTCAGACTATGTGTAGAAGGTATATATTAAAACACAAATGAATTTTGTGTTTAGACTTGGGTCCCAGCCCCAAGACATCTTATTATGTACATGCAAATATTCCAAAATCTGAAAAAATCCCAAATCTGAAACATTTCTGGTCTCAAGCATTTCAGATAAGGTATGCTCAACCTATAATGCATGGGAAATGTAATGTGTGTGGATGTTCTATACACATGTAACCTTTATTAATGTCATTGTTAATTGCTATAGCTTGTTATTTTCAGGGGAAATAGGAAATAGGAAGGCGGAAGTTGGGCAAGTCACTTTTGGAAAGATATATGCACATATAATTGTGCATGTGTTCCAAAGTCTGAAAGGGCATATTCCAAATTGTATATTTGCTTCTGTATCTGTGAATTGTTTAGGTTATTTTTACAACAAATATATTTCTTAAAACTTTTATTTCAATAAATTTCAATAAAAACAACAAAGAACCCCTGTACTAAACAGAAGTTCTTTCAAAAGCTATGGTTTGATCAAATTGAATCCATTTTTAAACACATCATGGGAAAAAATAGCCCCTACTAACCAACTCCTCTCTAAACTCTCTGACCTAATTTTTGGTGGCGGTTGGTTTTAGTGTGTTTTTTCCTTGCAGAATTTTAGTTACAAACCCTCGAATAAGAATGGGATGCCCTTTTTGAAGGAAAAAACAACAAATTTACACAGCACTAATTATTTAGATTTATAATAAAGAGGAACCCAATTTGAGCAGGGAATCTGAAGTTTCCTCAAATCAGAAGCATAACATCTCAGAAATTGAAATTTTCTTATAAAAGGTTAAAGGCCAAAAAAATTACCTTTTAGGAAAACTAAAACATACATAATCTCACTGCAGTGTCCAGTCTTTGACTAGCTCTTTTGCCGGTGGGACTCGCTCCTCTCACCTGTGAGATTGGTGAGAAGTTCATACTCGGCCCTCAGACCCAGTTTGCTCCCTTACAGGCTCCTCTTCGGAAATGTATCTTCCTCCAGTCCCCCCACATCTGGTATCATCTCTTCACATCGAAGTTTCAAATATTTTTCTCTGGCCTTAACCCTTGCATTTCTGTAAAACCTTTCAATTATCAGTTAGCTCAATTTACATTAATTGCTGGTATCTCAACCCAAACATGCTCAAAACCAAATTAATCTTTCTTCTTTTCTTTGTGCTTTTTTTTTTTTTTGGTACACCGTAATTCTTCGCAGTGAACCAAGGCAAGCCAAGATTGTTACTTTTTTCTTTGATTTCTTCCTTCTCTGTGCCCCACAGTCCTTCACTTAGATTTTTATTATTACATCCATTGCTTCTTCCCGTATCTACTACTCCTGCCTCCCTGGTTCAGGCTCTTGTTTTCAAAAAAAAAAGCAACACACGTGAAGAGTGACAAGCAATAGGAGGTCAGAGAGCACTCCCAGTGGGTCTAGCATGTGACCCAGAACTTGAAAGATACTCTCCTTCAGCAGAAAAAGATATTCTAAAATAATAGAACAGCATCAATAGAGGCACCCCAGGCACAGATAAGCCTGGCTTCATGAAAGAAAGGCGAGGAGCTGGTGAGGTTTTGTTGGTGTTGGACAAGTATAAAGATTCTCAGGGATTAGGTTGGACAGTTATGTTCATTCCAAGAAGACTTTGAATTCCACTCTCTAAGCAGTGGAAAAATACACTTATGTGGCAAGAAAATCTGTTATAAAACTGTTGTGATGCCAAGGGGCCAAATCATGGAAGTATGAATTATGGCAATAGAATTGATACACAACCTATTTTGCTGTTAGAATCCATTGTTTTGGTGACTGGTTACTTGTTGGGGGTTGGGGGTGGGGGTCCGAGGGGGTGGGTGAGAGATAGAGACGCCAGAGATGACTCTGAGTCTGGTAGCCTAGGTGCTTTAAAAGCATGACTAACCCTGAAGAGAAATGCAAATTAAGCTTCGTGCTTCTGAATGACAGTAAAGTTCGGTGTTAGGCATGTAGAATGTGATGTGTCAGTGGGATATCCAGGTGGAGAGGTCCAAAACACACTATTACCTCTGCGAGGATGCTCTCCTGGGAAGTCTATTCCTAGCTCCCTGTTGGATATATGGCTTTTATTTATATATTCCATCAACGCAAAGACAACCTGTCTATCCCTGAATCTATCATGGTTCCTTTGCCACGAACCACCCTCACCTTCCCACTGACCCATTTTGGCCAACGATATTCATTTTCCAAACTCCTTGTCTAGGACCTATGGATTTTCAGTTCCTCTCCCTCTTTTAATGCTCATCTTCATGTAGCTGGCAAATCTCATTGATTTTTCTTTCACAGTGTCTCTCACTTTCACTTCTGCCTCTTTTAACTGCTACTGCCTGACTCTGGCCCTTATATTTTTATAGCTTAGTAGTCACCCCCTACTGGGGCCCTTGCCTTCAGTCTGCCCCCTAACAACCCACACTGCCCACCACAATCATGTTACTCTTCCTAAAACCCTCCATTGATCTTGTTACTCTCTTTCTCACAAACCTTCAGTGACATTCTGTCATCTACAAGATAAAGTTCAAATTCCTTAATATTATACAATTCGTAATATATATACTCTAGCATTCTCTCCAGCCAAACTGATCTATTTAGCATCCTGGGAACCAACCTTCTTTCTCTGAGCCTTGCTTCATTGATGGCAGTTTTAGTGGAGTATACGAAGGGTGAAACACAATTTTATAGAAATACCTTGAAATGCAAGAAGAGAGGTGCTTGGAATCCTGGCAAAGTCTCAGGTTGAACTCTGTTGAACACATCTAGCTAACTTGCCATGCTGGGTGGGCTCCAATCACAGATCTAAAGACTAGGTAAGGGAAAGGGAAGAGAAAAGAAGAGAAGGTAGGAAAAGGAAGGAAGAAGAGACAAAAGAGAGAGATGTATAGGAGTTGGCCACAATGACACAAATATCAGCATTCTCAGGCCTGTTTAAAATATCCAGTCTTTATAAACTTAAAAGTGGTTATCTTCTTGTCTCTGAGATCCTCAAGGGCAGAAACCAGGTCTTGGTTCTATCTGTCCCCCAGCACAAAGGCTGGCACACAAATGATGCTCCAGAAATGATTCTTGAACAAACCATCGGCATTCGACTCACCTTCAATTAAAGGATGTCGGTTCCTTCACCTGCTCTCAGGTTACATTTTGCAACTGTCAAGATTTCTTTTGCTTTCTATGTGCCTTTCCCAAGATGTTCAGAACAACATTGAGGGGGGAGAAAAAACCAGCACTCAAGAAAGGATTTCAAAAATACAGTATATAATGGGGAAATTGATCTACCCCAACACACCGTATTTGTCAGTACATTTTGAGCATCAAGCTTGACTTTCTGTCTCGTTTCCAGTGAGGAGCAACTTCCACCATTAACTCTTTCCAGCAGCAGTTGTTCCTGTTAGTCACTGCCCTGGCTAGGTTGGTATAATCTGTTTTCCCTCTTAATAAACGTATTATTCTGTGATCGTTGCTAATGAAGTTCATTCTTTTTGCCTCCACCTCTTCTCCATCTTGCCAGACCATTTGGATTCTAATCCTGTCCTGGATGCTCGCCTTCCTCACTGACGATGGGTGTCATCTGCTAACAGCATGCTCTCATCTGTCAGCTCTAGGAGCTTATTTTCTGTTCTATCCATGTAAATCATTGATGAAATATTAAAGGATCAGTCCCAGAAGGGAGTCCTGGGGGACATGATTTCTAATATCCCTGAGTTTGACATAAGTACTATTGATAATGAATTTGTTGCAAAACTACCCACCACAGAGCCACATTTCCCCAGTGTGTTGATTGAATACAGTCTTGGGGAGGGGAATCGAAAGTCTTTCTGGAGCCAAATAGCTATGGAAGACTTCAGGGAAAAGACTGACATACTGACGGCCCACATTTCTGCTGGGTACTTTGTGTATGTTTATTTAATCCCTCTGCAACTCTATCAGGCAGTATGTATTGTGGTTAACACCAGGCATTCTTAGGTAAACTGTCTTAGGTTGAATTTATACTCCATCGCTTTCTAGCTGTGTGAACTTGGCAGAATATTGAAATTCTCTGTGCTTAATTTTATCATCTGAAAAATAAGAATAGTAGAATTCACCTCAGAGGATTGTTTTGAGGATTCCATTGCATGGAAAGCACTTAAACAGAGCCTGGCACGTACTGAATCTTCTACAATATTAGTTATGTCATTATTATCTCATATTAAAGTTGAAGAAATTAAGGTTGATATGTCATGGAGCCAAAATCTGAGACCCAAGGGTATCTGATTCCAATTCTGAAGCTCTCTCCTTTCTCTTTTGTAGACTTTAAAATTCATATTCTACATATTTCCAAAAGTCATTTCAGATGAAAATGGCTCTAGCAATCAGAAATGCATAAGATTGTACCTAAACCTCATAATTTAAGTCACTATTTCTTTGTTGGAGAGGTCTTTATATTTGGTTGAAATCTTTTTAAAAAACACATTATTTTATAAGAGAAAAAACAACCTAAGTTTAAAATAAAGATGATAAAATATTAGGTTTGAAAAAAAACTTCAGGGATCATTCCAGTTAGAACTACAGCATAATGAAGTCTCTTTGGGGTTTTTTTCCTTTTTGCCTTCTTTTTTAATTATGTGTAGAAGTAGGAAGTGCTCAAAGTAGAAAACTTGGTTTCCCTGAGAAGTTCAGAGGAGAAAAATCACCCAGAATTCAAACACTACTGATATTCACTATTAATGCTTTTATGTATGTACTCTTTAGTATTATCTTTCTTTGCAAAATGAAAAAATTACAAAATGAAAAAAAATTATCTTTCTTTACAAAAGTTTTCTTTACAAAATGATATCACAATATATATACTAGTTTAGGAGTCTTTTTTGACTTAGTAATAGATCATTAGCTTTTTTTCATGTCATTATTTTACTGATTTTTAATATTTGTAAAATTTATAAAAAAATAAATCATATGAAAGTACCATAAATAACCTACCTAAATCCCCTTTTGTTGGACATTTAGGTTGATTCTATTTTTTCCCCTACTATTATAAATAAAACTGTCATGAAGAGCCTTGTATTATGTTGTTGCATAATTCCCTCATTATGCACAAATCCTTCTTATCCTTAACAGATGGTTAGCCAGCCTCTGTTTGATCACTTCCAGTAACAGGGAGCTCACTTCTTTGCCAGACAGCTCATTCCATTTATGGACAACTCTAATTGTTAGAAAGTTCTTTATTTTTAACCAAAATCTGTTCCCCTCAACTTACACTCATTGATTCTAGTTTTGTGGTCTGGAATTACCCAAAGCAATCTTTCTTTTTTGTACTTGGAAGTCCATCAAATACTTGAAGAAGGCCATAATGAAACTTCCTAAGTATTCTCTTCTTGAAGATAAATATCCACACTTATGAGTCTTATGACAAAAAAGGATGAGAAATTGGTAGTGGTGGGGGTTTCCTCAAGAAAGATGTAAATTTGGTGACAGATCATATTTCCCTTTTTGCTTTGGCCTCCTGGAAGCTCAGAGCCTAATTGGCTGCTCCATTTTTATAACAGTAGAACCCTGTCACCTGCACATATGTGTACTATCTTGTCCCTTAGATCTAATCATTCTATTTTTGCCTATAGTTTTCCTGGCTATAATTTTTCCTTTTAAGAAATTTACTGCTTGATCTCATGAAGATAGAGAGTAGAGTGGTAGTTACTAGAAGCCAGGAAAGGCAGGGGGAGGGGGATGAAGGGAAGTTGATTAATGGGTTCAAATGTACTACTAGATAGAAGAAGAACTGGTGTTCAGTAGATCAGTAGAGTGACAATAGTTGACATTAATGTATTATGCATTTCAAAATAGCTGGAAGAGAATAATTCAAATGTTCCTAGCATAAAGAAAAGATAAATATTTAAGGTGATGGATATCCCAATTACCCCGATTTGATGACTCAATTATATGAATATATCAAATTATCACATGCATCCCTAAAATATGTACATTTATAATGTATCAGTAAAATATAAAATAAATGCAAATTAAAAACTTACTGAATGTGTCTCTGTAAGCTCCCCTAAATCCTCTGTGGTATAAATATTATTATCAAATAAGTTTTTCTATTTCCTTTAGCCACCCTTTGTATGAAATTAGTTGGTCATTTTGGTTCTCTCTCACCATTTTAGTACACATGCACGTCTTTTGCTTCCAAAAGCTATCAAAACAATACAGTAGTTTTAATTCCCTGCCCCTTTTGTCTGGTGGAGAAACCGAATGGAATGGGAGGATAGAAAGCATAATCTAAGTTTTCCTGAATCCTTAGTGGTTTCTATCACATTTTCAGTATCTCCTCTGTCATCCAGCAGCACCATTTTCTATCTTAAAGGGCGTTAGAGCACACGACTCGCCAGCTCTCAGAGCAACCGTCACCACGTATGCCACTGCAGGGTCGATGGCCTTCCCATACCACGTGGGGGGGTAATCCTCTCCACAGCACCCCCGGGAGTGAAATGGTATTATCCTCCTTCTGCCTAAGGAAACAGAGGCTCAGAGAGAGACTCTAACCCAGGCCCTGTAACTCTCAATGTAGGAGCCCATCCCTGTCCCTAAAACACACAGACCTCAGAAGAGCTCTGGCAGACCCAGGCCAAGAGGATTTCACTACCGTTGGACAGGAGGCAGCAGCTCTGCGTGCTCCTCCTTTCATTCGGGAATCCAGCTCTGATTATCCTCTTCCCACAGAGAGAAGCGTGGTGGCTGCCAGTTGCATATGGCTTGACGAAGATAGGAGAGGACATAAAGACACCCCCTCCTCCCTGTGCCCCCGGATGAGAATCAAGCAGATTGTTCCCTACATGGAAGAAGGAGACGTGAGAAACCTAAGGCAGCAGGCAAACCTCAAATGGGTAAGAATAAAAACCACTCCCCCGACCCCCTTGCAAGCTCAGTCTAGAGGAGCCAGGTACGAAGCCACCAGGGCTGTCTGTGGGCCAAAGAGCTAGAACATTTCAGCAGCAGGAGCTTCCTTCCTGAGATCCCCTCCTGAGGAGAAGCCTCGCTTGCCTTCGGCCTCCCTGGAAGACCTCCGCTGCTGGCAGGCTGGCCGATGTAACAGCTCAGAGTTGAAACCCTCTTAAAAATAGCTCTGTTCCCTTCTGGGTTTAGCAACTCACACTTGAAAAGCTCTTTATTCTTTATAATGAATAGAGAGCAGGGACTTTTCATTGACAAAGAAGAGCTATAATACAAAATACAGGCAGACCGATGGTAGTTATTCTTTTTGAAGCAGTGGACAGAGAGGGCTTCAGCACTCAGCTTTCATAGATATCCACCCTTTCCTTGCGTTATTCCTGGAATAGAGGTGTGGAGAGGCTTTTGAGTGGCTCTTGCTGTCAAAAGCTCATGTGTGGTGGGCAGTATTTCAGGTGACAGCATTAGCTAGAGACCAGCAGAGCAGCTTGAAGTTGAAATTTCAATCTAATTAATTGACTAATGGAGCAAAAGACCTGAAAGAAGGGCTTAACTCTTTGCTGTCCAGACCTCTAAGGCTTGCGGTCATACTGAGCAAGGACTGGGCAGGCTTGAGAGTAAAAGGATGGGAAGAAAGAGGTCGGGAAGTCGATACTCACCTTGGTGGGAGGAACCGCTGTTGGGTATGTGCTCGGGAACCCTGTGTGTCAGAGAGGCCAGCATTCCTCGATTTACGTCTTTTCCATAAAGAAAAAGGAATTCAGATAGAGAGATAAGGTAAAACTCTTAGTCTATAATGTCGAGTCTTATTTCAAAGTAATTTATTTTCTTTAAACAAATGGAATGCATCTCTCAGAGTCCCATTGAGCCAGGGAGAAATTCAATCTCAGCTATTAGTTGGGTCTCCTCCCTCCCTTCCAAATATAAGCATCTGAGAGGCATATGTATTGCATGGGAAAGAGGGAGAAGACATCTAAATTAGGAGGGGTAACTGAAGCCAGTCGTATGCTAAAAACTCCAAATCCCATTGTCTTAAGATAAGAATTTTATTCCTTGCTCACACAAAATCCAATGTAGATGTTCATGGTCAGGAAGCCACCCCAGGCAGCAGGCAGCTGTCTTCCAAGCAGTAACTCAGAATCCAAGCCCCTTCCATCATGGGGCTCTGTCATCGTCTGGGCTTTGGAATCCTTTGATTCCTGCCACTCAGACTGGAGAGGAATTGGAGGTACGGGGAAGAGAGATCATGAGGACATCTTTAAGGGCCAGGCCCCAAAGTGGAATCCATTACTGTAGTGCACACTCAGACTCAGTCACTTGGCTCCACATAGATACAAGGGGCCTGGCAGAGAAGCAGAATTTAACTGTGTATGTGGTAAAGAGAAATATCTATTGAGGAAATTTAGCAATCTCTACCGAAGTATCTAATCTTCGGACTATATATTTTTTTTTTCAATAATTCTCCCTGTTTACCCCACATGGTCCATAGAAGCCTGGTGCTGTTTCTCAGTGAGTTCAGTGAGCCTAGAAACCATGCCTGCTGCAGTCTTGCTGCTTCTTCTAGAGAGGGGCATCATGGACCCACCAAACCCCAACCCTGCTCTGCCTGGGGAAAATCTCTGTCTCTCTCCTCTAAAGCCCACTTCTCTCTTCCTCTAAGACTCCTAGTATAACTTTTCCAACAAGCTTAGCTTTTCTCAGAAGATGAGCAGTAAGGCTACCAAAACACCATGTCAGCTTCAACCAAGCAATGGCCCAACAATTTCCTTGGAATGAAGGGAGGAGAAACACATAGACAGTACAACACAAATCAGTACTTCAATAAATCATCACACTACCGAAGTACATGAACCCTCTGAAGTTCCTGAAGCATTTGACTCAAGACCACTACAAACTTTCAAATTCAGGAATGTCATCTTTTTTAGACCTTATTTTGCTTTTATCACAATAAGAGATAGCATTCTTTTCAGCATCATTTTCATAAAGACAGAAAATTTATAATCACTGTAATGAGATAAAGAACAAGAACATAAGTGGGGTGCAGTGGCTCAGGCCTGTAGTCCCAGCTACTTGGGAAGCTAAGGTGGGATGATCACTTGAGCCCAAGAGTTTGAGACCAGCCTGGGCAATATAGTGACACCCAGTCTCTAAAAATAATGAAAAACAAATTAGCCAGGTGTGGTGGTGAGCATCTGTAGTCCCAGCTGCTCTAGAGGCTGAGGCAGGAGGATCACTTGACCCAAGGAGTTTGAGGCTGCAGTGAGTTATGATTGCACCACTGCACTTTAACCTGGGAGACAGAGTGAGACTCCATCTCCTAAAGAAAAAATAAAGAGTAAGAACACAAAGCATACAGTTGAGTCGGGCATGCCGGGCAGCTGGCTAGGCTTGGACAGTAGCTGGCAAGTTGATGCCAGTGTGCCAGAGTCTAATGCCTTAGCAAAATAACAAATTTCTACTTACCACATATCTCTGAATCTCTTCTAGATAGTTGAAAACTTTGATTGACAGTTGCCTAGTTTGTTTTGATTCACCCAAAAGAGGCAAGATTTGGTAAGAGTTCACCTGGTGGTTTTTATGAATTCAAGTCTCTAGACCTTGGGAATTGCATTCCATGGGGCTGAAGGAAATTCAAGTACCATTTAACCACCACAGTGGGCAATCTCAGAGGAATTGTGGCTCTTGGGAGTGGCCTCAAAAGACAATAAACACAGAGATGAAGTGGGAGGATAGCTTGAGCCCAGGAGTTTGAGGTTGCCGTGAGCTTTGATGACACCACTGCACTAGCCTGGGCAACAGAGTAAGACCCTGTCTTCAAAAAAAAAAACAAAAACAAAACCCACAAATAAACAAACAAAAGACAAGAAATGGAAAGGTAGTCTGATTTTTTAAAAGGAGAAAAAGTGGGAATCACAGAAACTAGAAATATATAAGTTCAAGGCCAACTATTTTTAATACTCATCTAGATTTTACTAATCAATAGATAACGTATAACGTTTAAAAGAAACATAATAACTTCTTCATAGTGTGATGAGTTTGCTCAAAATAAGTCACACTTTTGAGCCAAAATGAGTCAAACTTGTTTCCTTTCCTTATTTAGTCAGATTATTAAGTTGTCAGGTTAGGGGAATATGATAGGCCTGCTTTATCTGGAATATGTGGAAGGCCTCAATAACAATATGTTTTGATGGATTTGAAGCTGTTGAACAATTAAACTTACGGTGTTGATTAAGATTGAGCTTTGGCGATAGTCAATTAATAACAAATTGCTCTTACCTGTCTAAGTTTGAAGCAATGGATAAATAAACACAGGTGTCAACCAGATGGAAGAAAAAAAACCCTCACCCTTGTTTTTGGTAAAACTGATGGAAGAATATGGCTTGTTATGTGTCCACAATCCAGCCCCTAATACTTGCTGATATTCCAACTCGCAAGCTTCCTCTCCAGTCATAGACACAGCTGGACCACCTTCCACCTCCCCCAGGAAGCAGCTCAGTGATCGGTGCAGAAAGAGAATGTATGTGTCCTGCACAGAGGCAGCTTCAAGGATGGACTCAGAGAAGGCTTGTTCAGGCATTCTCAGTTCCTTCTCCAAAATTCACCAACCACCTAGCATGGTTGGAGGTGCAGGGAGTGATCTAGAAGCAGCAGAAGCTATGATCCTGACATTTCTGGAAGGCAGAAGTTCTTAGTTTACAGGGCAAGTTAGGACTGCACAGGGAGGGATAGAGTGATTCCTTCCAGCAAACAGTGGGGTAATCTACAGTCCTCTCTTCTTGCCACTGTTACAGTCAACATCTTGCTATTTGATGCATATGAAGGTATAGAAGGAATGTATATCTTTTTTGAAGTTGGTACAAAAATAGGAAGAATGACATGAAAAATGACGGGGCCACAATTAAAAATGATCTCAACTGAGTGCAACCTAGGCTGGAATCTCCTACCTAGATGCGATTCAACAGCAATAAATATTGAGGCCTTTATTTAGGTTAAAAAAACTCCATACATCATGCAATTGCTCAGATACAGGATAAAGAACAACAGCTTTGGTATCAATTTATCTAAAAATGTTCTAGAGGTTTTAGGTCACCTGAACTGAATATGAGACAACTATTATGCATCTGCTAAAAATGTTAGTGCAGTCTCCAGCTGCATTTGTTCAACAAATGATTGTTCGGCATGGATTCCGTGACAGGTACCGTACTGGGCCCTGGGAATTAGTGATACCATAGTGTCTGGAGTAATCTGTCCACTTAAGAGCATATACTTTAAAAGCAGCATTAATGAATTAAATTGGAACATTAGTGGGTGGAGACTTAGTCTTATTTCTTCAGGCTTCCATGAGGCAATGCTACTAACCCATAGAAACAATATTTAAGTATTTTATTGGTAAGAATTATTTTAGCTGGAAATGACAGAGACACTGGCATAATTTCCTTAAACAAGAGGAAAATTAGTATCTTTTATAACAACAACAAAAACTTTAAAGGTAGAGTAAACATGTTATAATTGGGGCCAGAGATCTATTTCTCAGCCCTTCTTTGAGCTCTTCCACCTTCTAGGAGGATGCTTTTTCTTCTGACTGGTTCTTCTTGGTGACTGCCATCAGCCCCTGGAATAACATGCTTCCTCATTAGAAAATCTTTCTTCCAACCTTTGAACAAACACCTTCAGTCTGGTTAGGCTAGTTTGTATCATGTACCCAACCCTGATCCAACAGCAGTCTCTAGAGTAATGTCATGCACTGACTGACTGAAGCCTAAATTCTGGAACCAACCATTTGCAAAGGGTTTAGAGCTACAATGACTGGCTTGAGTTGAGGATAAGGTCAGCTTCCTGAGATATTTGGGCAGCAAAAAGAGGGAGGGCTTCTGTAAATAACACTGAGATTCTATTTGAAAGGAGGAAAACAGTGGGAATGGATGCTAAATAAGCAATCCTGGGAGAAGGAAGGTCTCCTTGGATGGGTGGGTTTCAGGGAAAAGAAGCTAAGCATCTTTCCTGCTTCTCTTCCAGGAAAACCTGAACTTTCCTAGTGCAGTTGCTTTTCATTATGTGGTAATAGCTGTAACTCATACCCTCAAAACCTTGCACAGTGGGGTAGATTCAGTTGTCCTGCTTCTCCATATGTGACTGTGTCAGATAAATTCAGTTAGGGTAGGGATCAGTAGGAAGGCTGGTTGTGATCAAGGTCCAAATTCTACTTTCAAATCTAGGTTTACCAGAAATAAATTTGACCTCTTGACCTTCATCTTTTGGATTCCTGTGTATATTTCTAATTAATTCATAACCAGCGGGGGGGCGGTCCCCTAAAAACTTCAGGTATGACCTCAGAAGCAAACCGGAATCCAAAGGATTCTGACAACTCTGGCCCGTAGAAGAAATGCAGAATTCGATATTGAGACTTTCTGCTGCCATCAGATAGCTAGACATGACAGATACTCAGAAAGTCCAGAGAGCATGAAATTTCCAGGCCACAGCTATAGAGAGAAGAGGGCTCTGCTCGTAATAGGAACCTTGTCTTTGGAAGTATTCACACCAGACTGAATGATCATCTCTCCAGGATGCTCTAAAATGGAATTCTGCACTTTTGGGAGGATGGACACAGTTATTTCTATGGTATAATCCAGGATGAGGGCCTCAGAAGCAATCTCAGAAGCAAAAGTTTTTCTCTGACCTTCTGTCCTCCTGCTTCTTAGACCCATTCTCCCCTAAGGTAGCCATAGAAACCAGAATCCCTCTTCCCCAAGGCAGGTCATAAAACCTGAACCCCTTTTCCCGAAAGCCAGCCATAAAACCTAAAATTATTCTGCGTAAAAACTGTCCATAAAGAAATTATCTGACTCACTTTATTTGACTGTAGATCATAAGACCCCCATTCCAGTGAGGGTCCTGCCCCACACCAGAAGGAAGGAATGCATGCTTGGAGAGGCCAAGAAGAATCTAGACAGACAGGCCCTGCTGGGTTTCCCCACTCAGTCTGTTAGCATTGGTTCATGCCCTTTTTGCGCAATCGTATTTCTACATGACTGTCCACAGTTTGTTGAATCTAAGCCTAAAAATGGACAATTTCCCCTGTATCTTTGGATCTTCATTCTGAACGTTTCTGTGTATACGCGTTAAATAAAGTTGCATGCCTTTTCTCCTATTAATCAATCTGCCTCATGTCAGTGATTTTTCAGTAAACCTTTAGAGGGCTAAGGGTCTTGGTCCCTATATGCTCCTATTATCTTGATTGCTTGACCTGAGGTTTTCAAAGTGTGGTCCTTGGAGCAGTGTCAGCAGCTGCTGGGAACTTGTCAGAAATGCAGATTCTCAGGTCCCACCCTATCCCTCCTGTTACAGGTTGAATTGTATCCCCCAAAAGATATGTTGAACTCCTCACACCAGCTACCTCAGAATGTGACCTTATTTGGAAGTAGGGTCATTGCAAATGTAATTAGTTAAGCTAAGATGAGGTCATACTGGAGTAGTGTGAGCCCTTAATCCATATGCCTGGTGTCCTTATAAGAAGAGGAGATAGAGATGCAGATACACAAGAGGACACCTCCACAAGATGATGGAGGCAGAGAGTGGAGTCATATACCTATACACCAAGGAACATAAAGGATTGCCAGCAAACTACCAAAAGCTAAGAAGAGGCGAGGAAGGATCTTTCCCACAAGTTTCAGAGGGAGCATGGCCCTGCTGACACTTTGACTTCAAACTTTCAGCTTCCAGAAATGGGAGAGAGAACATTTCTCTTG
>CAUYSK010074809.1:0-15517 GCA_963575035.1 Avahi laniger
GGCCTGGTCAGCTTCCCAATTATGTGCAAACCGGAGTAATTCCCAGACCAGAATCTTGTTTGTTTTTTTCAGCCAGAGTTATGCAAAAGTTTTTCAAACATCTAAGTGCAGAAAAATTACAGAAATGATCTTTTATGGACAGCACGTGAATGGAAACCATGTCCCAAACATCCAGCAGTTTTGGTCTTTGAGGGACAGGGGAGCTTAGTGGTAAAGCGCATGAATCCTGGAGACATGTGTCCTGCCTGGGTCCGGATTCCACTTCTTCTGCTTGTGAGCCATGTGTCTCCTTTTCCTCACTCTGGGAGGGTGAGGCAGGCAGATTGTTCGAGCTCAGGAGTTCGAGACCAGCCTGAGCAAGAGTGAGACCCCATCTCTACTAAAAATAGAAAGAAATTATCTGGACAACTAAAAATATATATATAGAAAAAATTAGCCAGGCATGTTGGCATATGCCTGTAATCCCAGCTACCCAGGAGGCTGAGGCAGGAGGATCGCTTGAGCCCAGGAGTTTGAGTTTGCTGTGAGCTAGGATGACGCCACGACACTCACTATAGCCCGGGCAACAAATTGAGACTCTTTCTAAAAAAAAAAAAAAAAAAAAAAGTTTGGGCAGAGTATAGGGAAGTCACAAAGGATAGCACAGTGCCATTGAGTGTACTAACATTATTATCTCTAGGCCAAAAGGGGCAGGGTGATGTCATTTTAGTGGCACATGCTCATGACAGAGAGACAGAGACAGACAGAGAGAGAGGGGAATAGTGTGCAACCCCATGTGCACTGTGTGGAAAGAGCTATGTGTAAAGGATCTTATAGAAGCTGCAGTGTTTGGCTGAGAGATTCAGCCAGCCTGAAGCAACTCTTCAGGAAAGAGCTGGGGGAAACTCACTATTCTGCCTCCATCAGATTTCCTGCCAAATGTACTCCATTTGCTGAATCCAACCAACAAAAATAGATCACCCACTGTTGCAGCCCTTTTGGACGATACTCCTGGTACAATGTAGAGAAAAGAGTGAAGAGAACATCTAGAATGGTAAATATTAATAGAAGATATCAGAATAATATATAATTTAAAATTTGAAGATTTAGAAGCATTAAAATAATTCTGAATGTTTTGTGAACAATCAGCATGAATATTGGTTCTAACTGTACAGTACTTTAGAAATTATTTTGAATATGTACTAACTGATGTGAACTTGCTTTATCGAATTAATCCTGGAGAGAGATATATCCTGGAAAGACATATATAATATATCTTTCACCATAAACACTTAATAGAAAGAAGAGTGGGAAAAAAATATTTCAATAGCCTCTGATTAAACAAAGGTTGCCAGAATAAGACATTGCAGCCTATTCTTACAATGATATTTAATCTGAGATATTTGGGAGCACTAAGGCCAGAATATCTCACGATGCTTCCCATCCTTGTTACTTTTGGCCACTATATACATTAAATGTTCCCTGCAAAATCTATTCTTTTACTTTGTCAAAGCAAAAAATTGCACGAGGCAAAGTTATATAGGCAAGGAAGACTTTGTTCAAGGCTATTGCAATAGGGGAGAAAGCCCAAAACACAGTCTAAATTCAACTCCACTGAAACAAAGGACAGGAGGATTTTTGAGAGCTAGGGTGGGGGGGAATCTTAGGCCATTTTTATTTTCTAATTGGCTTTACTAAAAGGAAAAGTAAATTTTCTTATATGTTCGTGACAGAAGGTATTTTTACAACTTGGAGCAAGGCACCTATCAAAGCTAGGCTCCTACCCTCCCACGGAGACCGGGCGATAGGGGCACGCATGATTACATTTCAAAAGAATGGCTCCCAGGACCTTGAGAAAGCAGTCCTGGGTTGTAAAATTGGCAAGGGGCTTTTAGAAAGATTTATATCTCGGAAGGTTAGAGGAAGAACTTACAAGTTTTCTAAAGTAAGTGCTCTAATAAAACACAGGTCAGAGCATGGAGTCAGGAAGAAGGCTGTCTAAAGTTTAGTCAAGCTGAAGGAAACATTAAGGCTGTCTTGGCCAACACCCGTACACATTGGTTTTCTCTACTTTTCTAATCTTCCATTGATATTATCCAGTTCAATCCTTTAACTGTATGCATTTCTCCAATCCCCACAAAAACTTCCATGCATAATTAGTATATCGATATTTTACTACACCCATCTCTTTGCTTTAACTTAAGATGCAATTTTGCTTTAAACCTTCTTAAATGGTTTGGTTCCCCTAAACCATATGTACCTTGGGATGGGGAGTCAGAGCCCATGACTGCTTCAATCCTCCTTTAATCCTTATATAAAATATTTCTACTTATTAAAGCTCATACTTTCAGGCTATGGCAATATCTATCTCTTCTTGTCCCTGTACTTTATCAATCTCTTGAATATTGCAGATTCACTGAAATCATTGTCTTCAAACTGTGGGGTAATTGTCCTTATCTCTTGTCTTGGGTTATGTTGGGTCACCTCAGTGTCTAATCTCAATGTTTAATGTAAAAGTTCCTCAAATTCTTCAGATTTAGTGACTTGAACTTCAATTATACCCCTGTCATATCCTTGGCTTTATTGTAAGCCACCACTATTTTGTCTTTTTAATTTTTTTTTATTTTGCCTTTTTAAAATCTTAAATTAGAGCATCCCGCTTTCTCACCACCTGCTCTTGTCTTTTCCATTTTTTCACTCCTTTGCTCCCGTTATGCCTGTTCATTAAGCTTTAGTCCCCTAGTCCCTTTTATTTTCTCCCTACATCTCAGGTTATACTTGTCTTCACTTGCAATCATGCCTGGCCCTAGTTTGTACTTAACTCGTGCGTTTCTTTCTGCTTTTTAGCTCCATTACCCTGGTGAGCCTATAAAACTCACATCAATCCAACTCTCACCCTTCTATAAATTTGTAGGTAGGCTTTCTGACACAGGTGGAAAAAATGAAACAATTGTAAAGGTTGATGACATCACAAATTGTTGGGTTTGGACCTGTATTCAACTGACTGGGTGTTGGTGATCCTTTTAATTGTAGCCAGTTTTAAAGACTCCAGAACATTACTTTATCATAATGATTCTTATTTTTCCTGATGAAAACACAGTTTATTGTGAAACATTTGGAAATATATAAAAGAATAAAAACACTAAAATCACTTATCTATCCCATAGATACATAGCTCATAACTATGTCATTTTAATTCTTTTCACCAGCATTTTATACACATATTGTAATGTGTATGTATAATGTATATATTGTATACATATATAGTGTATATATATTTTCTATATACATTTTATTTTTCTATGTATATTTTATATATATACATTATATATGATGTATACATAATGTATAATATTCATTTTATGAAAATAGGATCATATTTAAAATTTCATATATATCTTTTCTAACTAATATTTTGTCATAGACATGTTCTGCCATTACATATTTTCCATTAACATGATTTTTAATGGTGACATATTATTTCAGAATAAAGATTGCCTATTTGTCTTTGGCTTATTATTAAAATAGGTGATATTCAATTGTTATTTAGTGACAATAAACATTCTTTTCCATAATCTTTGTGTTGAAGCCTTTTGAAAGTGTAATATACTTGTAACTGTTTCTTCATCACCTACCACATGGCTTCAATTGAGTCATTCCAGTAAAAATGCTTTAGCTGTATTTGCCAATGGCATCCCTTTTGACAAATGCCATGGATAATTTTCAGTCCTCGTCTAATTCAATCTCTCTGCATCATTTAATGCTGGTGATCACTCTTTTTTGAAACACTGTCTTCTGTTAGTTTCCATAACCCCACACATTGCTGGTTTTGCATTTCTTGCTATTCATCTTTAGTCATATTTTTCTAGCCCCTTTCCCTTCACCTGACTTTTAAAGGCTTGATAACTGAGTGGAGTGTCTTGGACCTCTTTTCTTGTCAGTCTGGATCCTCTTCCTAGGTGATCATATCCAACTTATGGCTTTAAATACCATCTATATGCCAATAATTCTCAAAATTGTATCTCAGTCCTGACAGTCTTATGAACTACTCTGATGAACTCTGGACCTGTATGTTCAACTAACCACCTAACATCTCTGCTTTTCACAGGCATCTCAAAATTAACATGTCCAAAATTAAACTCTGGATATTGTCCTCACCAACTGCTTCTCTTCCATTTTTTTTCCATCTCAGTAAATGGTTACTTCCTTTCAATCAGTTGCAAAACCAACCCAGTACCTAGGATTCATTCTTGGTTCTTCATTGCTCTTATCCCTTAGGTCCAATTAGTCATCAATTCTTGTTTGATCCCAGCTCCAAAATGCACCAATATTCTTGTCTTCTTTTCTCCTGCTACACTACTGCCAACATGATACTTATTTGCATAATGTTTCTTCAGCCCCTCTTCCTCTACTTGACATTTAAATGCTTGATAACTTAGGGCTTTGTCTTAGGGTCTTTTTTCTTACCAGCATTCTGGCTGTTTTTCATGATTCTATTCTTGCCTTCTGTGGAATTTGATGACTCCTAAGATTCCTGCCCCCTGATTTACATGCCCTGTATAATGTACTTCTCTTGAATTTGGGTAGGACCTCTAAGTATCACTCCTTTGATTAGGTTACATGACAAAGGTGATGGGATTATTAGTTGTGCTTAGGATTGCTGTGCATTATATACAATTCTGTTGTAGCACACTGAAAAGAGATTGTCTTGCTGGCTTGGAAGTAAGCTGAGCTGCCATGTTTTGAGGGGCCACATGGCTAGGACTTGAAGGCAGTATCTAGGAGCTGCAAGCCAACCCAGCTGACAGTCAGCAAGAAGACTGGAATTTCAGTCCTACAATGACAAGCAATTCAATTCTGCCAACACTCACTAAGCTTCAAAGAAGACCTCGAGCAACAGATGTGATCTCATCCCTGGCTAACACTGATTTAAGCCTGGTGAGATCCAGACCAGAAGACCCAGTTAAGCTGTACCTTGACTCTTGATCCACAGAAACTGTGAGAGTAAGTTTGTTTTAAGATGCTAAACTTGTGGTTATTTGTTATGTAGTATTAATAGAAACTAATACACCTCCTTCCTCCTTGTTCCCACAACCATTCTAAACATAGAGGATGGAGGAAACTTAAAACCCTTCAATGATTTCATTAGGCATTTAAAACAAAATGACAATTCTTGACAGAGTCTGCAAGTTATTGCATCTTTGGAGCCCTTTCTACTTTTTCAGGTGCATCTCATATATGCTGTCCTTACTTGGCCTTCCCTCTAGCCAGAGGAGATTTCTTACAGTTCCTGCAACATGGCATTTGCTTCCTAATGTGCCTCTTTTTGATGGTTTCCCAATTAGAAGTACTCTTCTACAAACTCCTTCTACTCTTACTATCTTAAGTATATTCCCTTCTCACTATTTAATACATTTTTATAATTTTTTTTATTCAGGATGTTATGGGGGTACAAACATTTTGGTTACATGTTATGACTTTGCCACACCCAAACTATGACTTAAGGTGTGCCCTTTCTCCCCCCATCCATTAGTCGTGAGTTAATCCCCCCCATCCCTCTAATCCCCGGAGAATATTACTACCGTGTGAGCACCATAGTGTTGATCAGTTAGTGCCAATTTGATGGTGAGTACCTGTGGTGCCTATTCTTCCATTCTTGTGATATCTCACTTCAGAGGATGGGCTCAAGCTCTATCCAGGAAAAATAAGAGGTGCTAGATCACCATCGTTTCTTATAATTGAGTAATATTCCATTGTATACATATACCAAATTTTATTAATCCACTCATGAATTGATGGGCACTTGGGTTGTTTCTACATCCTTGCAATAGTCAATTATGCTGCCATAAACATTCGGGTGCAGAGGTCTTTATTATAGAAAGCCTTTTGTTCCTTTGGGTTAATTATTCCCTCAAGAAATATTTTTTGAACATCTATATATTCCAGTGATTATTGCTAGATATTAGGGAAACAACAGAAAACAAAACATTGTTTCTGGCCCTCATGGATCTTACAGTCTAGTAGGAGAAACTCGAAATATAAAGAAGTTTAAAAATTATAAAAATATTTACAGGATTAAGGAAGGGAGTCAGAAATATGGGGGTATGAAAGGACATTGTAACAGTTTCTTAGACTTCCATGAGAAAGTAACATGAACTGGATTAAAACAATAAGAATTTATGATTTTACAGTTCTGAAGGCTAGAAATCTCAAATCAAGGTGGTGGCAGGGTGATGCTCTCTCTGAAGACTCAAGGGGAGGATATTTCATTGCCTCTTTCAGCTTCAGATAGCCCCAGACGTTCCTTGCTGTGTGGCAGCATAACTCTAATCTCTGCCTCCATCTTCAGATGGCCATCTTCCTTCTAATTAGTGGGGTCGTGTAAATTAGCAGGGCAAAAGGAACATCTGTGGGTCTTAAAGAGAATGAGAAACTGCTCCATGAAACCCCTCATAATTCTATTTGGAATCTTAGGTGATTTTTAAAATTGATTATTTATGCATGCCAATTTGCTTCTATGAATAAACTAGTATAAGTAACAAAAGGCAGTTTACTATAAAATAACAGTTTTGTGTGTGATTAAGAAAGATCAAATTCTTAATTATTTCTTGGAGGGGAAAACATAAGTTTCTAAGGATTGGAAATTGAGAATTTAATTTAACTGAAATTGGCAATTCAGTTTATGTTTAAGGAAATTTGGTAAAATCTTATTTAGGTTGTAGAAGCAAAATTAACCCAATACATGCAATGTTATATTAACCCAATGAAGGCAACACTGGTTTTGGCATTTATTTCTTGTTATGAATTGACCCAAAATAGACTTAGAAGATATTACATGAAATGTTAGAAACTTGATTACAAAACACACATGCAATATTTGACAGATGCAATTGAGAGGAATATCAGACCCAAAGAGGTTGGTATACAACTCATTTTTCAGACTATGGAAGGTTTGATTAAACCTATGTCAATTTTTTCATAAAATAACTATTGTTTTGCATCGTTAGAGCTTAGAAATATAGAACAGAGTGGAGCAGAATAGATAAAAATGAAAACAGAGCAGGTTGAGATGCAGGACAAGCTGCATGTTTTCTAATCACATTTCTTCCAATTGCACTCAACAAATATTCACTAATCACTGTCAAGAAACGAGGGCTGTTTTAGAGGGTGGATCAAAGAATGTGGAAAGCATTCATTTACTTGGCTAAGATTCCCTAGCTACATATGACCAATTGTCTTAATCAGATCAGGCTGCTATAACATATATAACATAAACTAGGTGGCTAAAACAACAAACATTTAATTCTCACAGTTCTGGAGTTTGAAAAGTCCAAGATCAAGGAGCTGGCAGATCCTATGTCTGGTGAGGGCCTGCTTCCTGGTTTTGTAGACGGCCATCTTTTAATTGTATTCTCACGTGGCAGAGAGCAGAGAGAGAGGAAATAATCTCTCATATGTCTTTTGATAAGGGCTTTAATTTCATTCATGAGGCCTCTACCCGCATGATCGAATACAGTCATATTTTGGAAATATTGCAGTATTTATTCCACACCACTGTGATAAAGCCGATGTCGCTATAAGATGAGTCACACAAAATGTTTGCTTTCTTTAGTGTATATAAAAGTTATATTTAGGCCGGGCGCGGTGGCTCATGCCTATAATCCTAGCATTCCGGGAGGCCGAGGCAGGCGGATTGTTTGAGCTCTGGAGTTCGAAACCAGCCTGAGCAAGAGCGAGACCCTGTCTCTACTAAAACTAGAAAGAAATTAATCAGACAACTAAAAATATATAGAAAAAATTAGCCGGGCATGGTGTTGCATGCCTCAGCTACTTGGGAGGCTGAGGCAGAAGGATTGCTTGAGCCCAGGAGTTTGAGGTTACTGTGAGCTAGGCTGATGCCACGGCACTCTAGCCTAGGCAAAAGAGTGAGATTGTGTCTCAAAAAAAAAATAAGTTGTATTTACGTTGTACTGTAGACTATTAAGTAGGCAATAGTATTATGTCTAAATATGTACATATACTTAATTAAAAAATACTTCATTGCTAAAAAATGCTAACAATTATCTGAGCATTCAGCAAGTTATAATCTTTTTGCTGGTGGAGAGTGTTCATGGCTATTGACTGCTCAGGGTGATGGTTGCTGAGGGCTTGAGTGGCTGTGGGAATTTCTAAAAATAAGACACAATGAAGTTTGCCTCACTGACTGACTCTTTCTTTCACAAAAGATTTCTCTGTAGCATGCGATCCTGTTCGATAGCATTTTATCCACAGAACTTCTTTGAAAATTGGAGTTAATCCTCTCAAGCTCTGCCACTGCTTTACCATCCAAGTTTATGTGATCTCTTAAATGCTTTGTTTTTATTTCAACAAGTTCATAGCATCTTTACCTGGAGTAGTTCCCGTCTCAAGAAGCTCTTTCTTTTAGCATCTGTAAAAGCAGTTTTCACTCATTCAAGTTTCATCATGAGATTGCAGCAAGTCAGTCACATCTTCATACTCCTCTTCTAATTCTAGTTCTCTTGCTGTTTCCCCTATATCTGCAGTTACTTTCTTCACTGAAGTCTTGAACTCCTCAAAATCATCCATGAGGGTTGGAATCAACTTCTTCCAAACTTCCATTAATGTTGATATTTTGATCTCCTTTTTGAATCGTAAATGTTCTTAATGGCCTCCAGGATGGTGAATCCTTTGCGAAATGTTTTCAATTGACTTTGCCCAGATCCACCAGAGGAATCACTATCTGTGGCAGCTATAGTCTTATGAAAGGTATTTCTGAAATAGTAAGACTTGAAAGTCAAAATTACTCCTTGACGTATGGGCTGTAGAATGGATGTTGTATTAGCAGGCATGAAAACGACATTAATATCCTTGTACATCTTTATCAGAGATCTTAGGTGGCCACATGCGTTGTCAATGAACAGTAATATTTTGAATCCTGTATCTAAGCAATTAGTCTCCACAGTGGGCTTAAAATATTAGTAAACCATGCTGTAAACAGATGTGCTGTCATCCAGGCTTTGTTGTTTCATTTATAGAGCACAGGCAGAGTAAGATTAGCATAATTGTTTAGGGTCCTAGAATTTTCTGCATGGTCAATGAGCATTGGCTTCAATTTAAAGTCACCAGTCGCATTAGCCCCTAACAAGAGAGTCAGCCTGTATTTTGAAGCTTTGAAATAAAAAATTGACTTTTCCTCTCGAGCTATGAAAGTCCTAGATGGCACCTCCTTCTATTGTAAGGTTGTTTGGTGTAGCCACCTTTATTAGTGATCTTAGCTAGATCTTCTGGATAACTTGCTACACCTTGCACTTTTATGTTATGAAGACAACTTCTTTCCTTAAACCTCATGGAACAACTTCTGCTAGCTTCCAACTTTTCTTCTGCAGCTTTCTAACCTCTCTCAGCCTCCACAGAGTTGAAAAGAGATAGGGCCTTGCTCTGTATTAGGCTTTGGCTTAAGGGAATGTTGTGGCTGGTTTGATCTTTTATCTAGAGCATTAGAACTTTCTCTATATCAGCAATAAGGTTGTTTCAATTTCTTATCATGCATGTTTTCACTGGAGTAGCATTTTTAATTTCCTTCAAAAATTCTTCCTTTGCATTCACAACTTTGCTAACAGATATAAGAGGCCTAGCTTTCAGCCCATCTTGGCTTTCAACATGCCTTCCACACTAACCTTAATCACTTCCAGCTTTTGATTTCCAGTGAGAGATGTACAATTCACTTGGACACATAGAAGCCATTGTAGGTTTATTAATTGGCCTAATTTCAATATTATGTCTCAGGGAATAGGGAGGCCTGAGGAGAGGGAGAGAGCTGGGGGAACATATGATCAATGGAACAGTCAGAACATACACAACATTAATCTATTAAGTTTGATGTCTTATATGGGCATGATTCATGGCAGCCCCAAAAAATCACAATAATAATTACAATTTTTGAAATATTGTGATAATTACCAAAATTTTGACAGAGACACAAAGTGAACACATGTTGTTGGAAAAATGGTGCTGATCAACTTGCTTGACACAGGGTTGCCACAAAACTTCAATTTGTAAAAAAAACTGTAGTATTTGCAAGGTGCAAAAGGTGAAGTGTAATCAAATGAGGTATGCGTGCAACTCCCAAAGATCCCACCTCCTAATACCATAATATTGAGTGTTGGGCTTCAACATATGAATTTATGGATGGGTAGAGTGTAAAGATACAAACAATCAGCCCATAACCCCAATGCATATGAAAGAAGTGGAATCATTCAATTCACTTTTGTGTTTTCCAGGGGAAATACAGCATAAAGAAATTTTAAAATATTCCCAGATTAATGAAGTCATAATTATTTTTCATCATATATTTATAACTTTGTCTTCTGTAACCATATTTTAAGTCTATTTTCTCCTTTTTAGCTTTCCTCAGACTACTGTACAATGTTTTTCGATATCTTTTGACCAATTTTCATCTTTCTAGGAAAATTCTAGTGTGATGTATGAGTTAAAATGTTATCTGTATTCCAAATCTAATACAACGTCATCTATAATCTGCTCTACTGGGGTTCCTCTTTCTCAAAGCTTCAGTTTAAACTTTTCACTTTCATTGGGGGCATTCATTCTCATGTGGTTACTCAGAAGACTCTACTGACTGCCTCAAAAGATGCATTTTACTTTACCTGACATATATTTAAACTCAACATTATTTTATTTGGAAAATTTTGGATGGAACTACTTTCTGAAACAGTTGAAAATAAAAATCAACATATCTCAAGATGTTTGAGAAGGAAACATTCTTTCTATATTTTGGTGGTAGGCTGTTGTGGTTACTGAAGCTTAAGGCTATGGCAAAGGAGCTTACATGGAGATGAACTTCAAATTTCAAGTTTTTCAAAGAATATTAACTTCCTTCCAAGTCATGTCAATATGCATTAATAGAACATTCCCACACATATGTTATCAGTTGTTTTTTACAACAATTGAAAATAGACTTCAACATTCTGAGTTCTGTGTTATAACTGGCTTCAATAGTAGGATGAAAAGAACAGAATTGAGAGTTCAAAAGCATCAACTACAACAATTACAAAGTGACATTACTGGAGTTTACTTGATGTTCCTTTGGTAGACAAAACCTTTTTTCAGCTTGATTTGTTTCAAAAAGTAGATGTCATCACCTATGAGTGTATACCAAGTTAAAAAGTACTGGGAATATTACCAATGGAATCTTGCAGGAAGATTGGCTGTGATGTCATAGACCCCTGAGGGAAACTTCTAAAAGTGAGATTTAGTTATAATAGAGACTAAACAAGAAAGATGCTTACTGAATAAGGTGGGATCCAACAAGAGTGTAGAATAGAATGCAATAATTTATGAATTACTCTTTTCTAAGGGAGTTCAGCAGGACAACACTTAATGAAGAAAGGTAACGGTTTAACTACCTGGTACATTTGTGATTCTTGATGATTACTTAAAGATTAATGAATTTGAAATTTACCAGCCTTAGAAATGGAAGAACGTGATGAATCTGATCAGCCTATCTCAGCAGGGAGGCAAGAAATTAGAAAGAGAAGACGACCCAGCCAACCAATGGTAGACAAATCCCAGCAGACTGAAGTGACAGAGAAAAAGAAACACACGGCCATACCACAATCATCTGGCCCTAAAGCTACCCTTAGCATTGGTAATATTCCTGGAAGTAAAGGCAACTACTCTGCCAAAGACTATGAGTCTCTTAGAGTGTCTTCTCAACTTCAACAAACTTGGACAAAGAGAAAGCATGGACAGGAAATGACTGATAAATCTTTGCAGACAGACACTAGTGTAGAAGAGAAAAAAGAAGTCAAGTTAGTTGATGAAACAATGATACCTGAGGAAAAGCCAGCTGGTGTTGGAGAAGCAGCTGCTGAATTGCCAGAGAGTATTCAGGAAGTAGAAATTCCACCACACAGACACTCAATTCAACTAAAAATCGATCGATCTCAGCAGACCACTTGTACTGGAGACTGGACCATGATGAATATGCCTCCAAAAGAAAAAGTGGACAAGGAACAGCAGACATACTTTAGTGAATCAGAAATAGTGGTTATTTCCAGGCCAGGTAATTCTTTTACAAACTCAAAGGAAGGTGCTCAGAAACGTAAATCTTCAGGAAAGATTTTTGTTAGTGAACATCCTGAATTTCAACCAGCAACATGTAGCAATGAAGAAATTATGCAGAAAAGTATCAGCAGATCTTCATTAACTCAGGAAACAAAAAAAGATTGTCCAGTAGTTTTAGAAGATGAGCTTAGGCAAGAGATTGTCGAAGAGGGTTCTGTTGATAAAAAGAAGTCTTCAGCTGAAATAGAGCCTCCACCAACAGCAAAAGTCCCTACTGAAGCACAGCATTCACCAACTGAAGAGGCCACTGAAGAAGTAGAGCTGAGCCCTGCTGAGAAGACTCTTGTCCAAGTACAGACTCAAACTGAAGAAATTCCTGCTGAAGTTCAGCCTCTAGCAGCTGAAGAGCCTTTTTCAGAAGAACCTCCTGATGAACTAAAGCCCCAGTCAGCTGAAGAGATTCCTTCAACAGAGCCTCCTGCTGAAATTCAGTCTCCGCTAACAGAAGAGGTTCCTGTTGAAGTACAGCTTCCTCCAGTTGAGGAGGCCCTTGGTGAGGCCTCAGATAAAGTAGAGCATATCACTGCTGAAGAGATCCCTGCTAAAGTTCAGCCTCCATCAGCTGAAGAGACCATGGCAGAAGAGGCCTCTGATGATATTCAGTTTCTAGCAGCTCCTGAGGCTCCTTCAGAAGAAGTCCCTGCTGAAGTTCAGATGCCACTATCCAAGAAGCTTTCAGTAGAATCCCTTGCAGAAGAACCTCCTGATGAAGTCCAGTCTCCACTACTGGAGGAGGCCCCTGCAGAAGAGGTCCCTGCTGAGGTTCAGCCTCCACCAGCTGAGGAGGCTCCTATAGAAGAGGCCCCTGCTGAGGTTCAGCCTCCACCAACTGAGGAGGCTCCTATAGAAGAGGCCTTTGCTGAGCTTCAGCCTACACCAGCTGAAGAGGCTCCTACGGAAGAGGTCCCTCTTGAAGTTCAGTTTCTACCAGATGAGGAGGCTCCTACAGAAGAGACCACTCCTAAAGTTCAGTCTCCACCAGATGACGAGGCTCCTACAGAAGAGATCCCTCCTGTAGTTTGGTTTCCACCAGCTGAGGAGGCTACTACAGAAGAGACCACTCCTGAAGTTCAGTTTCCACCAGATGATAAGGCTCCTATAGAAGAGACTCCTGCTGAAGTTCAGTTTCAACCAGATGACGAGGCTCCTATAAAAGAGACTCCTGCTGAAGTTCCACTTCTACTGGCTGAGGAGGCTTCTACAGAAAAGACCACTCCTGAAGTTCAGATTCCACCAGCTGAGGAGACCCCTGTTGAAGAGGTCCCCATTTACAAACATCCTCCACTAGCTGATTTGCTTCCTGTGGAAGACTTTCCTATACAAGAGATTTCTGCTGAAATTTCTCCTCTAGTAGAGAATGTGTCTACTGAACTTCAATCACCCCAAGTAGAAGGCATCCCAGTAAAATTAGGGTCAGTTGACTTGAAAAATGATACAAAATTTCAAGAGGTTTTAAAAACGGATTCTGTTCCAGAAGATTTGTCTAATACCAAAAATGGACAGGCTCCCACTCTTGAAATAGAGGGTGTCATTAATATAGAATTTAAAAAGACCTCCTGAACTGTAGTCAGGTCCCATCTAAGATAGCAATTAGAAACTAGGTGGTTCTGGAAGTACATATTTTAGAAAAGGGTAGGCATCTGGAAGTAGCTTTGTAAATAGAGTAAATGAAAGAGAAGTTCAAAACTTGTAGTGCAGGTTGGAAAACAAACAATAAAAACTGTAGCAGTTTAAAAGCACTTATGTTATTTTCATTAAAGTCTATAAAAATCTGTAAAATACCTATTTTTAAATGAAATAAGCTCATGATTGAAATCATTACTTAAAATATAAGTTCTGTGGTAAACCCTGTTGATAAGGGTAAAGTTGCAGCCATATTTTCTTTTCTTTGCCTTCCCTTTGTAAGTATATGTAGTTTTCAGTGGAAAAGCCACATTCTTTTTTGCAGCTCTGTCATCTACTTTAAATTCTTTGAGTTTTAGTCCCACATCTAAAGTTATGTCGTGTTCTCTTTCTCCTTATTATAATTCATCATATCTCTTATTCTCTTTCCATTCAATTCCTTCTGAGACAAGAGTTCCTTTCCTGGTTTCAGGCTAAGTGTTCTTCCTTATCTTCCTACATATTTTACATTTCAGTGTCTGCATAGGGAAACTTATTTCCTTTGTAAAAATCTTCAGTGTAATGAAATGAAGATGGTTATAGATGAAATGTTTTTTTGAAAGTGTGTAAATACGAAGAAAAATATACTTAGAAGACCTTGAGGGCACATTCCTGTTTGGTTTTAATTTCATTTCAACTGAGAATGTGATGAGTCCTTGGAAACTTGGCTTATGTTTTTTTGCACTCTGAACTTGTGATGAAGAGCAACCTAGAATAAAATTGAATTACTGTAGTAGTAGCCATTGAAGTTTTGAGAGAGCATCAAAGCTTAACAATACTATAGTGTTCTAAGATGTCTGTTATTGAAGGACATCTAGTTATTATGGTTATGACAACTTTTGGGAAAATATTTTGTGTAGCTACAAATTCTTGTAGTATGCTGAAATGTTGAGATGATTCTCTTAAAGTTTTAAAAATTTGATCAATGTATTTTTCTGTTTAGTGAAAACTCTAGGTTGATGATTGCAACTGTGTTAAGCTTTGATGCCCTATAGTTGTTGGATTTTTGTCACATTTTTCATTGCCCCAGTAGCTAAAAATGTATATTTTAAATCAAGTTTTTGAGAATATTATAAAAAAATTCCAAGCACATTTTCTGTATGTACCAGATTTGAAGTTGAAAAACATCATTATCTGGACAATGTAGAATGAAGGTTGCTCTTTTGAAATTTCTAAGTCCTTTACATTTTATGTTTTCTGAGATACTTAAATCCAGTTAAACTGAATTTTCTAAATTAGAAGGTCTTTTTAATAAAGATGGAGTTTATCAACTGGCAACATTAGAAAACTTTCTCAACACACATCACGGTGGATCCCGCACTTAAGCCTAAAGCATGAAACTATAAGAATTCTAGAAGAAAATGTTAGAAAAATTCTTATAGACATTGGCCTAGGGAAAGAATTTATGAAGAAGACCCCAAAGGCAATCACAGCAACAACAAAAATAAATAAATGGGACCTGATCAAATTAGAAAGCTTCTGCACAGCCAAGGAAACTATCATAAGAGCAAACAGACAACCTACAGAATGGGAGAAAATATTTGCATGCTACACATCCAATAAAGGGCTAATAACTAGAATCTATATAGAACTCAGGAAAATCAGCAAGAAAAAATCAAAAAAATAAAAAATTTAAAAGACCATTAAAAAGTGGGCAAAGGACATGAACAGAAACTTTTCAAAAGAAGACAGAGTAATGGCCAACAAACATCTGAAAAAATGTTAAACATCT
>CAUYSK010074810.1:0-29863 GCA_963575035.1 Avahi laniger
CCACCATGCCCGGCTAATTTTTTCTATATATTTTTAGTTGTTCGATTAATTTCTTTCTAATTTTAGTAGAGATGGGGTCTCGCTCTTGCTCAGGCTGGTCTTGAACTCCTGAGCTCAAACAATCTGCCCGCCTCGGCCTCCCAGAGAGCTGGGATTACAGGTGTGAGCCATCGCCCCGGGCCCTTACTCTATCTTTTTAACGAAGGTTTTTTTATGTGTATGCCTTCTTTTTTATTTATTTATTTATTTTTAATTCCAGAGTTTCACGGGGGTATACACGTTTTGGTTACATAATTTGCTTTTAAAAGTTTTGTATACTTTATATTTGGTGGTTTCAGGGGGTGTGAGATCAAAAATTACCTATTGGGTACAATGTACACTAGTCTGGTGATGGGTACACTAAAAGCCCTGACTTTACCATTATACAATTCATCCACGTAACAGAAAACACTGTGCGTCCTAAATCTATTGAAATAATAATAATAATACATTTTAAAAATACAAAAAACAGGTCAGCTGAAGTGGCTCATGCCTATAATCCAAGCACTCTGGGAGGCTGAGGTGGGAGGACTGCTTGAGCTCAGGAGTTTGAGACCAGCCTGAGCAAGAGTGAAACACCATCTCTACTAAAATAGAAAAATTAGCCAGGTGTGGTGGTGCACATCTGTAGTTCCAGCTACCGGGAGGCTGGGGCAGGAGGATCGGTTGAGCCCAGGAGTTTGAGGTTGCTGTGAGCTATCATGACGCCACTGCACTCTACCCAGGGCGACAGAGCGAGACTCTGCCTCAAAAAAAAAAAAAAAAAAAGAAATACAAAAAGCAAAAAGTGACTATATAAATATTGTTCACTGCTCGGTGAGATAGTGTACTATGATTGCATGTTCTCTCTTGTACAATATTTTGTTTTTCTTCTCTCTGTCTATTTTTCACTTTCTCTTGCTATCCTTTTTGAGTGTCCTCAAATCCTTGGCTAAATTTTTTCATAATGCCCAATAACTTTGTAAAACAAATTTTAATCCAGTTTTTCATAAAGGAAACACATTAGATAATTCATCAGTTCTGCTTTTTTCCTCCTGGAAAACAACCTTTTTGAGGCCTTCCATCCCCCACTCAAAGTCAGTGCACAGGAGTCATGCTGGTGTCCTCCTTCGTCATCATCTTGGGAACTTCTCCTGGGTGGTATTCCTTATTTGATGGATCCCATATCTTCCTCTTAATTGGTTTATCTTCACATTTTGATTCCTTCCTTCCTTCCCTTTTCTTTCCTTCTTTTCAAATGTCTCATTCTATAGTTTCCAGTTTGCTGCACAGTTGTGAAGCTTGGCTTTTTTCTCCTTTAACAAAATAAACATCATCGTTTTACAATCATGTTTGAAAATTCTGGTATCTGGAGTTCTGCATTTATTTCTATTGGCTGTTATTTCTACTGACTCTTGCTTGTAGTGTCTGAAATGGATTGTATGTTTGTGTCCCCCTCGATGTTCATATACTGATACCTTAACCCCCATGGGATGGTATTAGAAGGTAGGGCCTTTGGGAAGTGCTGTGGTCTGAATTTGTCCTCCCAAATTCATGTGTTGAAAACTTATTCTCCAATGCAGCAATGTTGGAAGGTGGGGCCTTTTGTGGGGTGTTTAGGTCATGAGGGCTCTAAGACAGGAGGTAATTAAGTTTAGGTGAGGTCATGAGGGTGGGTCCCCATGATGGAATTAGTGTAGTTATAAGAAGAGATTAGAGTGTCCCCTCTCTCCCTCTGTCTCTCTCTGTCTCTCTTACTCTCCCTCCCTCTCTCTCTTCCCACACACTAAATGATTTGAATCCAGTGGTTTTCCCCCTCCACAAATATGGAAAATAAAAGGATTTGACCAGTTTATGGTCAGATTTTTTCAGAGGAAATATTTTCATTTTTCTTTCCATCAGTTGGTAGTGTGGCATTGTTGAGCAGATGACATTTAGATGACGTGGGTGTGGGTGGGTCTGGAATTGCTCCAAGGACACCTCAAGACCATAAAAATACTTGCTAAGTATTTTATATTTTTGAGTATATTTTAAAATTATTTTGCCCACCCTCTTTGATGTCTTTGGCAGTAGCGTCAGTCCAAATTACCTAGCCTGCCATTTACAGAAGCTGAAGCCTCTCTTCCTCATTTTGGTGGCATACATCCTCCAGTAGCTTCCTGAGAAAGGGTGCATAAGAAGTAATTTTTTGAGACCCTGCATGTCTGAAAATGTTTATATTCTAGCCTCACACTTAATTGTTGCTTTGGCTGGGTATAGAATTCTAGCTTGGATATTAATTTTCTTTTGGCATATCGAAGGCATTGTTTCCTTATCTTCTAGCTGGCAGTACAGTATTTCTCTGGAGAAATCCAAACCCATTCTGATTCCTGATCCTTTGTGCATTATCTATTTTTTCTTCTGGAAGCTCCTAGAATCTTCTCTTTATCCCTGTTTTTAAAATTTTCACAGAGGTGACTTGATGTGGGGCTTTTCTCATTCACTATGCTGGGTATACACTGTATTTATTCTTCACACTGAAAACTTATGTTCTTCAGTTCTGGGTATTTTTATGTATTATTTCTTCAACAATGTCCTCTCACCTTTTTGCATGCCCCCTTTCCAGCACTCCTATTAGTAGTCACATCTCCTGGAACAATCCTCTAATGTCCTTTTCTGTTCAACTTTCCTACTGTCCTTTTTCTTTTCTGGTCTATTTTCCTACTCCTTGCCTTTTTGTTCTACTCTCTGGGCGATCTCTTGAACGTTTAATTTGCAAGAGTTCTCTCTTGTTCTTTAAATGCCCCCCTTTTTTTTCTTCTTGATGAATGCAAAAATTTATCCTATGTCTCTGAGGAGACTGTGGGGTTTTTAAAGTTGTTTTTATTGTTTGCATTGTTTCCTTTTCATTTGAGTTTCTGTTTTCTATTTATTTATTTTAAAGGGCTTTTTACTAACAGCTTGGCCAGAGCCAGAACTGTGGTGAGGCAGGCAGGGCACCCAGGGTGGGACATGTAGGGAGGCCTTAACTCTCAGGATCGCACAAGGGCGGGGTTGGCACCTAAGGGTCAGGGCCTTCTTACACGTTGCACCCAGAGCACATCGCTCACCTTGCTGTCGTCCCAGCTCTGGGCTCTGATCTCCATTTTTAGGGATGAAACGCCAAAATGCTGATTGGAGGCTCCATGGCATGGATGGGGCCTGCCCACTGGCTTCACTCTACAATGATTGGGCCAGAACACAGCCATTTCATCATGGCATCTGCAAATGTAGAGTATCTTAATTTGGGTTCCTTTAAAAGCAGAGGCTGAGAAAAGGATTTGGGAGCAGGTAGTTTATTTGGGAGTTGGTCCCAGGAAGTTGGAGTGAGGGAGCCAAGAGAGTGACACAGGGAAAGAGGAAGGGCCAATATAAAGGGGCATTATTTAGGTCACCCCTGTGGGAAGGAGGGGTTTGCGCCCACCAGAGCTCCCTTAGAAGCATTTAGAAGCCTCCCAGAATTTCCCATGGAAAAGCAGGAAGCCAGAGCATTTAAACACTGGCTCCCACCCCCATTGTGGAGCCTCCGCTGAGGGGTGTTAATTGACCACTCTTTCAGCCTGCTCTTAAAAGTTAAGAGAAAGCCTTGAAACTGAAAGCAGAAAGAGACCTGATGCTCCCTGGAGGGCAAACGCTGTCAGTGAGAGGTCAGGCTGATCCTGTAGGAAACCGTGAGATCAGCAGTGGCCCAAGGGGAGGAGACAAGAGGCGCTAGAGTTGTCTGCTACATAGACTAAAATTCAGTCTCCTCCTTGGGGGATACAAGGCTGGCTTCTGGAAGCTCAGTAGGGAAAGGAAGCGGGGGTGGGGGTGGTGGCATTGTCATTTATTTAGAATTTCACTTAACTGTTCTGGTTTTGATTTGGCACATCAGTCCCATCCTCAACTGTGTTGTTACCAAGATCAGATCTTCTAGAATTCATGCCAGTCCCACCCACTCTGCATAGTGATGCCTTCCTCAGACCACTTGGGCCAAGGTTTGGGCCATGCCAGGCTGCCTTCCACATGGTTGCCCTCTTAACCCTGCTTGGGCTCTGAAACAATGTACTGGGCCACCCCATGGCACAGATACCCTGTACACCCTCCTCAGGCTCTGACACCCTATGCCAGGCCATCCTTCCCCCTACAGGGACAATCTCACCTGCTTGAGCTCTGACACCCTACCCCTGCACAGGAATGTCCTCCTTGGCCCCTGATAGCCCACACTGGGCCTTTCCCTCACATGGCTACCGTTGATTCACTCAGGCTCCAACTCCCCATGCCAGCCAGTGTCCAGTGGATGCCATCCCCATTTTCCTCAGGCTGGGGGACCTCATGGGAGGCCATCCCACACCGTGTGAACCCCCTCCTTACTCCACGTGGGCTCTGGCTCTGTGCGCTAAGCAGCTCTGACACCACATGCTAAGCCGTCCCTCCGGGGAGATGCTCTCCTCAGCCAGCTTGGCTTCTGACTCCCCAGGACAGGCTGGTCCCCACGTGGACGTCCTACTCACTCCTACTCACTTGGCCTCTGCCTCCCTCTGCCTAGCTGTGCTTAGACATCCTCTTCATTAGGTGGGCTCTGACCCCCTGCCAGGCTGCTCCTCTGCAAAGAAACACACCTCACGTTGACTACCTGACTCCCTGTGTTGGAACAGCTCCTTGCGTGTCACTTTCCTCTTCCCGCTTGGGTTCTGATGCCCCACGGTGGCCCTGCCCCCATTGTGGAGGGTGCTCAGCAGGGTCATCTCTCTCCAGGGATCCCATCCTTACCACACTCAGGCTGGGAGCCCCCTTGGCTGATGGACCTTTCCGTGGACACCCTCCACGCTCACTTGGACCCGGTCTCTCCCTTGGGCTGTCACTCTCAGTGCACGCCCTCTGCATCTTATTTGGGGTCTGACACCCAGTGTTCAACCTACACCATGTGTGTACACATTCCTCACCCTGCTCGGGATCTGAACCCCTCGCCAGGCCACTTAGACATCCTCCTCATTGTACTTGGACTGTGGCACCTTGTGCCGTGTCGCGCTGCCCCTAGCGTTGATGCCTACTCTTTTCATCTGGGTTCTGTCAGCCTGCCTTGTGCTGTGTCTCCCGCAGGGACCCCCTCCTCATCCACTTCAGTCTCTAATACCCTGCAATATGTCACTGTGCTGTGGGGACACCCTTCTCCCTCTTCATAGCCTCTGACACCCTACCCAGGCTGCTCCCCTAAGTGCTTTCCTGGCCCATCATGGCTGAGATCATTTAGGTGAAATGTGACATCTGAACCTGATATATTTAATTAAATATATTGCCCACTAAAGTAGCCTTTTTAAAGACCGTCCAGGTTGGTCCGAGTCCAGTGGTGTTTACAACTAATTGATCACAACCAGTTACACAGATTCCTTTGTTCCTTCTCCACTCCCACTGCTCCACTTGACCAGCCTAAAAAAAATAAATAAATAAAGACCGTCCAGACAAGTAAATCCTTAGAATTCATGTGCACTGATTGAGTGACTGAATGATTAATTTTTTTGGTCTCTAGAACAAAATAGACTGGGGCAATATACTGGTGGTAACAGACTGTTTTACTTGAATATCACTTAGGCTGTTATTTATTTAACACTTTTTCTTAAATTAATTGACGTTTCTAATATAAATTTATTTTTCCCTATTTCTTCTTAATGCAGCAAAAAAAAATACATAGTGTAAAATTGACCATTTTAACGATTTTTAAGTGTACAGGTCACTGGCACATTAAGTACATTCTCATCATTGTGCAACCAGCGCCACCATCCATCTCCAGAACCTTTTCAGCATCCCAAACTAAAACTCTGTATCTTAAACACTAACTCCCCTCCGCCTCCCTCCCCATCCCCTTGCAGGCCACATTCTACTTCCTGTCTCCATGAGTTGGACTACTCACATGGAGACATAACTCATATAAGTGGAATCATACAATATTTGTCATTTTGTTTCTGGCTTATTTCACTTAGCATAATCTCTTTAAGTTTCACCCATGTTGTAGCATGTGTCAGAATTTCCTTCCTTTTAAAGGCTGAACAATATTCCATTGTATGGGTATTCAGTTCATCCATTCACCCATTGCTTTGGACATTGGGTTGCTTCCACCTTTTGGCTAATGTGAATAATGCTGCTCTTGAACACTGGTGTACACACATCTGTAGAGAGCTTAATATAGCATCAGACTTATGCTGTAAGAAATGATAAATCAATATTGGCAAAAACTCATCAAAATGTGTACATTAAATATGTGCGATTTTTGTATATCAATTATACTTCAATAAAGCTCAAAAATAAAAACAAATCAATACTGGCAAGAGGGAATGTTCTGCTTATCAATTATGACATAACAAACCATACCAAAATCTAGTGTCTTAAAAACAACAGCAATCATTTATTTGGCTCATGAATCTGCAATGTGGTGGGGGTGACTTGTGATAGCTGAGGACTTGACTGGAATGACCTGAACCACTGGGGGCTGGAACAGATAGAGCTGCCAAGGATCTTTCTGTCCTCATTGTAGTCTCTGGACCTCTCCATGCCATCGCTCCACGTGGCTTCTCCAGGGCAGTGCCCTCAGAGTAGGCGGACTCCTACATGGAAGCTCAAGGCTCCAAGAAATCCAGTGGAAGCTGCAAGGCCACTTCAGCCACACTGGGCTGCCAGTCACTGAGGCCAGCCTAGATTTAAGGGGAGGGGACATATCTCCCATATCTCAGCGCGAGGAATATCAAGGAATTTGTGGCCATCTTTAATCTACCAGAGGGAGATGGGTTTGTCTTGCAGGCGCTCTACTCTGAACAATGTGAGTATCCCAGGCAGAGTTGCCCATTTTAAGTGCCAGGAGCAGTGGCAGGATGAAGCCATGACTCTGGGGAGACCAGAGGTAGAAAAGGGAGATGGGAGGGTGATGAGATGAGGCTGTTTTTTTTTTTCCTGGTTGCCCCTGTGAGGCAGACTTTCATAAACTAAATCACTCTGAGAAGAACCATGAAGCAGCAGTTTGCCCCATCCAGTGGACTTCTGGTTCGTTCATGCTTGCCTGTGGCTTCTTTCTGGTCCTGGACTGAGCCTGTGTGCCTTCCCAGTCTTTTTGGGGCATAACAGTGCCATTTTACATACCCACAGTGTGAAATAAGCAGAGACAACACCTGTGTCTTGTGACAGGCTAGACTGTGGCTTTCATGCTCCATGTGCTAGAGTGTGTGGGAGCCAGATGCAGTCGAGCAGGCAAGACTTTCCAGAGTTCTGCAAGGAGCATATTCAGTTCCAAGCGACAGAGCATGGAATTGCAATATTATGCTGTTTTGATTGTATAAATATTTTGTCTTGTATCAGGAGCCACTTAGACTCTGTTGTGACAACAGCCTCTTAGGTATCCTCGAAATAAATATGGTGACAATTATTTTATGATGGGAACACTTTTAAGAGGGAAAGAAGATGCTGCTAATAATTATGACAGTACAATAGGCCTAAATCTGAACTGTCCCAGGCAAAGGACTAGGATAGCCTTATCCCTGAGCCAACTCTATGCTAACTCCCATCAACCCACCAGGCACAGTGCTAAGCTCCACGGGGGATTCGGGAAAGAAGGAGAGCCTGGTTCTTGGCCTCTTGGAGCTTCCTGCTGAATTTCAGGAGACACACCTGAAAAAATCTATATCCCAGAAGCAAGTGCCTGGACATTGGGCATGGCAGGAATTCAGAGGAGGTTCAGCATGGGTGGGGCCGTCAAGGACGTCCTCCAAAGAAGGAGACACTTGGAATGGGTCTTAAAAGATAGGTGGATTGGGGCAGGGAGAGGGAAACCTTCTTCCCTTCAGCTACCATGTCACTCTTCGTGGCATATGGACCCCATGTGCAGACAGGCCTGAGGAATGGGTGGGCCCCAAAGCCAAGCAGCAGTGCAACACACAGGCAAAGGGTGAGAAAATGGAGCAAGTGGGGAAAGCTGAACCAAAGGACCCAATGAGGGGAGAGCAGGAGGGCAGGAGGAGTTGGGCCTGGAACATTTCCTGGAAACACTTTATTTTCCTCCAAAATTGGGTTTCATCCTGTGGACCTTGATTCAGGTATGCCATCTTCTCCATAAAGGTATTTTAAGAATTGAGCAAATGGGAGTCCCAGCCATTCTAGCCTTTTCATAGTCACTGTTCCCAAGCTGGCCCAGCCTCAAATCTTGACATTTGTGAAAGATCCTGTGATTCTTCTGCTCAAGAATTTTCAAAGATCCCCGCCTTGTTTACAGTAGTCCTTAGGCCAGCATGCAAAGTCTCACCCCATTTGGCCTTAGGCCAGCATGTAAAGTCTTCCGTGGTCTGGCAGGCAGCAAGCGCTGTTGCAAGCCACAGAAGCGCACCTCAGTCTAGCATGGAAATGCTGAGAGAGCAGGGTCTTTGTCTCTTTTGTTCACCACTCTTTTTCCACACCCTAGGATGGTGCCTGGAACTTAGAAGCTGTTTGACAAGTGTTTGTTGAATGAATAAACGAAACTAGGTTAAACAAAAAGCAGACAGTATTTGCTCTGGTAACTAAGAGGGACAGGAGTGGAACTGGTGCCAGAACCAGCAAGGAAGGTCATTGGTTCCTCCCCTCCTCCTCCCTCTTCCCATCCCTTGCTCCCTCCCTCTCTCCTTTTCTCTCTCTCTCTCTCTCTCTCTGTCTGTCTCTCATATAGCCATATACAGTTCCAGGTTTAGAAACCGCAGAAGAAAGAGAGATTATCTCCATTTGGGTATTAAAAAGAAAATCCCAAGCAAGTGCTCTAATTGGTCAGGCTAGGATCACATGAGCTCTCTTTAGCACAATTAACGTGGAAAGGAGGATGGGATAGTATGATTGGCCCGACCTGGGTCACCTGCCTGACCCCAGGCAGTTTACTGTGATCGCTGCCCTTCCAGAATCCCAGGATTGCGGTGAAGGAGGAGCAGTTCACCAAAGGAAAGAGCCTGGGGAGCTGTTATCAGGAGAAGACAAGGAGGAACGGGTGCTGGTAGGAAAAACAAACAAAAGCCAAATGTCTAGAGACTAGTGCACAAATACTTCCTCAGAATGAGACTGGAGTGGGAGTCCTGGGCCAGCCCAAATGGGCATGCAAAAAACTTGAAATTTATTTTGAGCTCTCAGTTTTATCTTTTTAAATCTGTGCTTATTTTTCACAGGAAAACAATGCCTTAAATTACCATTGAATCAAATCTGTGCTCTAGGAAGTTGGGCCGTATGTATTTTGTGGTTTTTTTTCTCCCCTTGGGACACTGTCTCATACTCTCAAAGGTCTGCATAGCCCATATTGAGAAGCAAGATTTGACCTAAACAATTTCATCCAGACTGTCTCCTGACTGCCCTGGTGACACACCACATCCATTCCTGCCTGAGCCTGCGCTCATGCCATTTTCCCCTGGCTGGAATGTCCTCTCCTGTCCTCTCTGCCTCTTCTGGCCCCACCCACCCTTTTTCTTTTTTTAAATAGAGACAGGTCTAGCTATGTCGCCCTGCTGAAGTGCAGTGGCTACTCACAGCCTGGTTACTGGGCACAGCAGCCTCTTCAAACTCCTGGGCTCAAGTGATCCTTCTGCCTCAGCCTCCCACGTAGCTGGGACTACAGACCCAGTGCCACCACATTGGGCCCCATCCACTTTTGAAGATGCTCATCAAGTCCCATATCCTTCATAGAGTTTTCCTGGGTCACTCTCTCTGTCCTTTAGACCCAATGTATTGCAGTGGAAAAAGCCCTGGAGATCAAGGTTAAAGTTCTAACGTTGCCACCAATTCTTTTTACACTTCTCTGCAAGTTATTTCCTCTCTTTGCAACTCAGTTTCCCCTTCTTTAAATGAGGGGTTGAACCCCGTTAGCGAAGGGAAACTCCTGGCTCCTTCTTAGCCCCTCTTGGCGTACTCCCAACTAAGAGGAGTGCTCTCTGTACTGGCCAAATTCTAGGACATTTTATTGGTTCAGAAATTCAGAGGGTGGAGCTTTTTTCACTGGTAAACGAAAGGGTTTTAAGATCAGTGCCCAATTTGGGGTGATCTCTCTCTCTCCTTCTTTCTCTGGCCTTGCAGCAAGACCTCCCATTTAGAAAGGGGTCTCTCCCACACTCTGCCCCTATTCCAACTCTTTGTCTAGCAGGGACCAGAGTGAGGCCTAGGGGAAAGGAGGCCGCTTAGAGAATTTAGCTTAGGAAAGCAGGTTCTCTGTGTGGTCTGACCTGGCTCAGCAGAAGGTCAAAGCCCCAGCTGATTCCTGCTCTGTACCCTGTGGCAGACAGAGGAAAGGACTGGTGTGTTCAAGGCCTCTCTGGCTCAGTATCACCTTAACCCCTGCTTCTCTTCCTTTCTCTCCTCTACCCACAAGTAACTAGCACAACCAGAGGCACCCTGTAAACATGCTCTGATTGATAGAATTTGGCAGAGAAAAATTCTTATGAAAGACTTAAAGAGGAGCACGTACATTTAAGCAAAAGGACGAGTTTGGTTATATGATTGTTCTTAAGCAAAACAAGGGTATGGCATCAGGAAATTGGAAGAATGGTTTCTAAGTATCTTTGAAAATGGATATTTTTGCCTTGAAACTGCAGTTTCCACTTTAAGGAATATGATGAATATATTTTGAAAGCAATGTCTAGTAATATGGACCTCCTAGAGTACAAATAATTCTCTGGGGGAAAAACAGCACCCCAAAGTGCTTCTAAAAGGGTAGGAGGGACCCTACATCCTCTTCTAATGTGGTGTCTCTGTTCAAATCAGTGCCACTGAGGAACGTTAAAACCCTTGGTAGGTGCCTTGTCATACCATGGGCTGGGTATGCGACCCAATGGTTCCGTCTCTCTTACCAGAACAGGGAGCACCTAAATTAGGGCATCACATATGTTCTCAAACACCAGGGTTATCATGGAGCTCAGCAGAATTTGTGGGAAAATGCAAGGGGCATTACCTGCATCTGCAAAAATTTAGCTGAGTGGAACTAGGCTTTCTGTAAGGCGTTCTCCTGACTCAGGCATGTCCCAAACTGGCCAATGTGTCTTGAGGCCCTGGGCAAACATCCAAGTACCACCTTCCTGAATTGCTCCTAGAGGAAAAGGAGGCTGTTTCAACTTTCTGTACTTCTTAAAGTGTTACTTTGATTAGACAGGAGAAAGCAGTCTGTTTAGCAATATTACTATTATTACTCTGTCATAGTTATATTTTTAAATTTTACTTTCCTTTGCCAAGAGCAAATGAAAACACGCATTTGTTCTGAAGATCCAACTGAAGCTGTGTAAGGTTTTCCCAGAAAGGTTTGAAAATGTATTCTAGGCCCACTGCTGGGCAAATAGGAAGTCGTCCCCCATCCCTTTTTTTTTTTTTAATAAATACAAACTCTTTTTTAAAATAAAGTAAGTTTTATTATTGCTACAAGAATAAGCATTTTGTTGTTTATAGATTACTTGGAAAATACATAAAATATAAAGAGAAAAACATCACGTATAATACTAGAAACCCAGAAATAACCACTGTTAAAGATTTGGTATATTTCTTCCTAGCTTTTTCTCCATACGTTGATACAAAACTATGGATGCAAAATATTCCTGATACCCTTATAGTACATATTCAGAAACACGTTGCAAAAATAATTCTGCACCTTACCTTTATCACGAAAGCAAACCACAGATAACCATTGCTAGGTTTTTGGTTTATTCTCTCCATACTTTTGTCTGTATATTGATACAAAACTATGCATGCAAAATGTTCCCAATATATTTATAGTGCATATTAGGAACACATCGCAAAAACAGTTTAGTATCTTTCTTTGATTGCCTGTAGTGCCATAGCTCAGAGATATATAGGCTTTTGGTAAAATTCTTGCTAGCCTTTTTCCCATATTATTGATACAAAACTATGAATGCAAAATGTTCCCAATACATTTATATTACATATTAGGAACACATCGCAAAAATAGTTTAGCATCTTTTTTTGATCACTTAGTATATCACAACTCAGAGATAACCACTATAAAGTTTTTAAACATTTCCTTTAGTCTTTTATCTGTATATTGATATAAAACTATGCATATGGAATGCTCTCCATATACTTATATTGCCTAGGTGGGAAAAGATTTTGCATATTTCTTTTATCACTAAACATATCAGGAGCACATATTCATGTCACAAAAATTATTTTCAGAAATATTATTTTAAATGAAAGCATCTATTCCATTGTATTAGATACACCATATTTTATTTATCCAATCCTTTGTTACTGGTTATTCGGGGTGTTCCTAATTTCCATCCTTAAAAACATTGAAATGAGCATATTCCTTTTTCTGTGGCTTTCTGTTCATATAGTTTTTGTTTTTTCTTGACCACTTGTGAGGACTCAACATATTAAAGGTGACCCTGTGTCTATAATGCTTATAGCAAATATTTTTCCAGTTGTTTGCTTGAGCATAAATTCTTTAACATTCTAGCACAAATATAAAATCATATGCCCTATGTAAGTTTCAATTCATTAAATAGAAATGTAATGTGACAGTTAAAGATACAAATAGTTAAGGACATTCCCATCACACTCCTGTGAAACTACAACTCATCTCCCCATCCCATGACGACCTCTTTCTTCCTTGTTCAGGGCCCACTTTCCCGCTGATCTTTTCATCGATTGGTCTTGTAATACTTACCATGTGTGTTGCTCTGAAGATGAGTGGCTCTCAGACCTTTCAGTTATCAATCTGTCACAAGTGCGCAGTGGTATCTCGTGACATGATGATCCCCGAGATGTCTGAGGTCTGTGCATCTTCGGCCCCAAATTTCTGTATCACCCATGACCCCTAAAGACTTTTTAGAGAATTGTTTGACAACATAACAGAAAAACATGGCTTAACAACAACAAAGATGAAAAAGTAGACAAAGAAAAAACTTCAGCTCTAATCCCACCACCCTTAAGTAACAAGTATGTTTGTTCTGCAGGTTCCTTCTAGTTTCTGCTCCTACTTTTCAATCATGGTGTCCACGTGATTTTATGGCCCTGATTTTTAAAACTTGTTATCATAAGCATTTTCTAGGTTTGTATGTAGTCTTTATAATTATTATTTGTAATTGCTGAAAAACGTTCTATTGAGTGAGTGACTAGATTAAATTAACCCCTATGTTTGGACATTTTGTTTGTTTCCTTAAGATTAATTTGGTCGAATCTATAGAAAATAACAAATATGGGCCAGAGGTTTTAAATTAATTTAAATCATACTTTTTTGGTTTGTGCAGATCAATTCATACACAGCTAGGTAATTTACAAACACTATTGAGTAATCCTGGGGCCAATCTCGGGCCTCACCCAGGAAGTGTCTGGTGTGTAGGCAAAAGCACACCATAAGAATAGTTGATTTCACCTGGAATTTTTCTAACCTAACATACTAATTCAACTCCATTTTCTGTTCTAGTCATTACTATGTAGTTGGTTCTGATTAATAGGTAATGTCATAAGGAACACAGCAGGGTATCCAGAGGAAGAGGCACCAGAGACTAGCCTCAGACAAATCCTTAACCTCCAGAAGCCCCAGCTGTCTTGTTTTTAATTGTTTTTTGACTGCCTTATCTATATATCTCGTTCAAAGTTGTTGCAAATAAAAAATATGAGAGAATTTGGAAAATATGTAAAAGCATGACACAAAAGCAAGATCTTGGGATTATTATGATTCTGAGGATTCTGTGGCCAGGCTTTTAAAAGGTCTGGTCTTGGGATTATAGTGTGGTGTGGTCTGGATAGCAAGTCGGGGAGGGAATGGGGAACAGGTGAGGAGATGCCTTTGGAGACTCAGACTTCAAAGCAACAAAGACTCTCAGTTTGCTGTACTGTTCTCAGCTCCCTGACAAGCCGTGAAGCCGGGGGCCATCTTCCCAAACTCTCACCACTTGCTCAGATTACAGAGCTCAATAGTGTAAGGGGAGTGCTCCAAAGCCAGAGTGACCACAGGAAGCGGAAGTCTTTCAGGGCTCCTCCCTCATGGCCCAAATTACTATCCCCACAGGAGTTTCAGCTTCTTTGAACTTGCTAAAGAGATCAACTGTGGAGCTGGAGAGGGAGGCTAAGGTGGCAGATAGGTGAAATATGAAAGAGCTAGCAGATCCTTGTTCATTCACTGAGCAGTAACTGATGGGAGGGCCTGAGTGGGACGCAGGGGTCAGGGAGATGTACATTTGCTACAATTGGTGTATATATACACTTTTTTCATTTAAGAGTAATGTAGTAACTCTTCATACAAACACATATGTAAACTTCTAGGGTCATGAGAATAAGTAAAACTGCAGGCCAGTGGGAAGATCGATCTCTAAAAACTTATGCCAACTTGGATATAGCTCCTGACTCAAGTCTTTTAATTTCTGTCAATAAACTTTGATTGATCTTCCCAAAACATGCTTTTTGAACCTATTTTTATTTTCATTTTGCGATCTCAGGAAAGGTGCCTAGAAGTTAACTCTCATCTTGTAGGCTCACGTTTTATGCAAGTGTTGTCCTGAGCTCTACAGACCAGGATTCAGGGGACAAACCCAGTCCACTGCTGCCCCATCTGCCTTGATGAATTCTGTGGTGTTTTAAGACAATCAGCAAAATAATTCGCACTGCGGAGTCCTTATGAGGTTTTTTTAATTGGACAATTGCTGGTATTAACGGAAATCAAAAGCAGTGTACAATCTTTCAATCTCCCAGCAGTGGAGTATTTCCAACTGTTTTCCCGTGTGAGGTTCCACTTTAGTCCTTGTCTGTGTGCATGTATACATTTTTTACAGAGTTGCATCCGCTGCCTTTTTCTGTGGCCCTGGTTATTGGCATCTAGTTCTCCAAGTAACATTGACACACATCTGTTCAAATCAACTGACGTTCCTCATTTGGCGGGAAAACCAAGTTCTCATGCCAATTGGAACAAAGAAGTGTGGGTGTTGGGGGAACAGCAGGGAGAAAGAAATGGTGGGAGAGGATTCTTTCGACTTACACATCATAAAACATTTTCCAATAACATTTTTAAAGGATGTATAATATTACACTGAGTGATTGATTATATTTTACCCTCTTATTGTGGGACACTTGGGTGGTTTTCAATACCTAGTGACTTAAAAATGCATATAAATTATAGCCTTTGAGAGATGATTGTATTTTCTAGAAACAGGAGTCTTCTGTGTCCAGATCCCCGCCAAGAATGTTGATGCAGTGTTCCCTTGTTGGGAAAAAAAAATCAATACTGCTAACTGGAGATAGTTGGATGCCTTAAAAACATTTCCTGTGATTAAAACTTTTTAAAAAAATTATGTTCAATTCTAGTTTATCAAAATAACGTGTGTATCTTGTCCCACAACTTATAGAAATGTTGAATTTTAGATTTAGAGCTAGGTTAAGCTTTTCCTAGCTTAAGGACCAGGGCTGTCTAATAAACTTTCTACAATGCCACGTGCACGCAGCTTCCTCACTAACAAATAACATGTGTTGGGGAAAAACGACAAAACACTAGAAAGGTGCCTTGTTGGAGGTGGTAACACTGGATCAATGAATCAGCCGACTATAAATTGATTCACTTTATACAAGTCTCCCACACATTATGATGGACATTTAGCAATGTTGAAAAAACAATTTAAAAGAATACCTTAGGGAGTTGTTAAAGAGAATTTATCGTCTGGAACAAATTGCCATCTTCTTAATTGACACAGAAATGTTTGACTAAAATATTGCTTTATTCACATTTTTGTCCTTGGAGGAAAATCTAGGCACACTGAAACTTCAAGCGTGTAAACAAAGGTGCAAGGAATGTTTTAAGTCAGAAAAGGGCACCACGCAGTCAGGGGGCTGAGTGGACGAGTTCAATTTCGATGCCTCTCGGAGCCCCGGGCAAAGGCCGCTTCGATTCTGGAAGGCAACGCCCCCCAGTCAGGATCACTCGCTCCCGGCCCTCCGCCCCTCGCGTCCCCAACCGGCGGGCGTCTCACCTGGGTCCTGCAGGCGCCCACTGGAGGAAGCCGGATGGCGCGGGCTGGGTCTTCGGGGAGGGCGGCTAGCACAGGGCCTCCTTCTGGCTCGCGGGGGAAGCGTACGGAGCGGGGAGAGAGGGGGAAGGGAAGCCAGTGAGAGGCAGAAGGAGAGTCGCTGTGCCCCCGACCCCCAAGGGCAAAGGCAGGCGGAGGCGGGAACCTGTTCGCCCTTGCGGCCTGGGGGCTGCCGGCCTGTGGGGCCCAGGGCCGGCGGCCGGGCGGTGGCCCAGGGAGCCGGCAGGGCAGAGGCCGCCAGGTCGCGGCGCCCCTGGGGGCGTGAGTGTCAGCGCGGCCGGGAGGGCCCCGGCGCAAGGGAGTCTGGGAGGGCGACGTTTCGGGCCGCTGGGGCCGGAGTTCCAGCTCCGGACCGGACTCTGGGAGCCCCGACGACCCCCGGCCTCCCCACACTGGGAGTCCTCTTGGGGCCCAGCCCGCCCCGGGAAGCCCAGTTCCGGGAAGCCCATACAGATGAGAGGGATGTGGGCCGTGTGTTTCAGTTGTTCTTTAAGGTGACAAAGCATGGCAAAGATTCCAAGCCTGCCTTCGTGTTTGCCAACAGTCCTTTACCTGCCCATGCTTCAGATCAAAACACTAAAGAAATATTCACAGGAAAAGTGGGACCTCAGAGCATTAGCCGTCTTTTCTATGCCGGCCATCAAGCTGCCAGGCAGGAGACTCAGAACTCCGTTTTCCCACCGAAGGCTCAGAATGCCAGCCCAGTGAGGGATGGAGGCGGCTTTAGAGGACGACAGTTGTGCAGCACTAATTAGCAATAGCGCCCAGAGTTTTGGAGTCTCGAAGGGCCCCTGAATCAACAGCTGGAGTCCTGCCGTTTTCTCAGGAACTATCAAGCCAGTGTCCTGCCAGTGGCGCCTCCTGTAAGGTGTCTCCTGTGAGGGCCCTGGGTCGACAAAGGTGTCCTTGGGGTGGCGCCTCCAGGGTGGAATACTGGGAGCAGATTTTGGGGGAGGGGGACAAAAAGCCGATAGAAACGCAGAGCCTGATTCTGGAGCCAGCCCTCAGGTCCCTGTGCTCTCTGCAGGCGTCAGGCAGGTCAGGCTCTGGCTTCACTGGCCTTCGAGGCCTCATGCCTCGGCCCATCCTGCTTGGGTGCCAGAGCTCAGTGAAGCTCCCCCAACACAGCTGGGGGGAAGGGAGGGGTGGATGTGGGGACCCTTCCCTCGTTAATCTTTTCTGAACTCCAAAGTCCTTTCCACACTCAGGACGTGAGCCCCGGTTACCTGGAACCACAGAGAGGGGACTGCTTGCAGCCGGTCACCCTTCCCACCTCTCCTTGCTCCTTTTCCAATCCCTCCCACCCCATTTCGTTGTTGGGGACTGAAGATGCGTCTTCTTCGTTGTTATCCTGTGGGTGGTATTCTAAGTGACCGGAAGGGATTTTTTTTTCCAGTCGTTTAAATTCCACCTGGGCAGGAAAAGGGGCGCTAAAATTAAGCACCTTTTAAGCCCAGCCATATATTCAAAGATCGGTAAATGTTTGATGGAGTCTCGGGTCTCACTGTTCCCGGGATGACGCTGCAGGCGCTGGACTTACCTGGTGAGTGGGCCCGTGCGGGAGTCCCAGACTTACCCTGGCAGCAGCAACAATACTCCAGAGCACTGATCACTCACTGCAGTACTGTTCCCGCTGCTAGGGCACGGCTGAGTGTGGGGCATCGCGTCCCTCCCAGGCTGGCACAGCCTGCGCGCACCCCTGGCTGCCCCCCCCATCTCCCCACCCCGCAGAGCAAGGCCACCCTTCCCTGACCATGGCCCTGTCGTGTGGGCGGGGAAGGGCGTGGACCGACCAGGAAGAGAGACCAAAGCCCCCGCCCACCTACCTGCTCTAGAGCTGGCCTTGCAGGGAGCGGGGGTCCTGGTGGCAAGAACAGGCATCCAGCACGGTCCCACCTTCTACCTTCCCCTCGAGGGGGTATAGCAGCGCCTCACGTTTTGAACCATTTAGAGCACTTCAAAACATGAATTGCTGCTGCATCCCCTCGGAGTCAACGAAGGGGGATGGCTCTGGGGTACCTGCCGGTGAAGAAAGACTTGGTGACTGAAGGAAGCCCCGCCCCACCCAAGGGCGAGAAATAAGCAAAACTTATGACTAGGCCACCTCATTCCAAATTGACGTACTTTTTGTAATTTCACCATTTGATTTGTAGGATCTGCAGGTGGAGTGGAGGGTGTGGTTCTCAATTTTTCCCCCCGAGGAAGAATCTTGGAAAAGTGTTGTGAAAAACAGAGCGGTGGGAGAGAATCTTACCTCTGAAAGTAGACAATTAATAAAATTAAATAAATTGAGGCAATTTGGCTACATCTGGCTCACTCTTGCCAGCTTCGAATCTTGGTAAAACTTCTTCCTGCTGCATGTTACAAGTCTCATTCATTGTCCCCATTTAGAAAAAAAAAAACTTTTCATTTATTGGAAATAGACGAAGATGGTTGAAAGGAAATAACCAAAACTTCTCTGGCAGCTTCAGCTGATTTTAATGTACACTATGGCTGTGAAATATAGATCCGTCTATACAAGCATCAGATGTCCTCTTTAACTCAGGGCTGTTTTCAGTTCTTACAGTAAACACTCTGTTTTGAGTTATTTTTAAGATCAAAGAATGAGAGAGAACTTTCTGTAAATCAAATACCTGGATGTTTACATATTAAACTGGCTACTCAAACTTATTTATAAATAATTTGTACCTATCAATGTCACCTACCAAAACATAAATCACAAAGTTTAAACACTTGATGTCAAATCACTCCTTTCTGTTTCAAGCAGCTCCACAGAAACTCTTTCATGTCCTGAAATGGCCGGCACTCTGCATACTCCTTTAACGATTAACTCATTAGATACCACATTTCCTTTTTAAAAGGGACGCATATTAGCAATAAGCTACACGCCTTTCTCCCTTCTTATTTAAACAAAATATTCAATTAAGCATATGAAAAAAAACCACCCTGAAACCCTCAATCATAAAGTCGAAAGTTAAAACAACAAAATCAGTGCAAACTGTAATGGTTTTGAAAGTTAAAATACATTTGATACAAGTAATAGACAAAGTATCCAAGTCTTCTAAGTGTTTTGTTTCATTTAAAAATTATGTCGGTTTTTCGTAACCAGTACAATGAATGTTAAGTATCTTATTTATTAGTTAATAAAGTGTGCAGAGTATTTAATGAAACTAAGCACAAAATTCATTAAGACCACAGACTGAGGTCCAGTGTTAACAAATACACTATTTATGTCATGGTAAACAAAGTCATTAATAATAATAACTTCACTCCCTCAATTGGGACAATTAAGTGTCTTTAAATTCCACTTTGTTTTGGCTATTATAAAATTACAAACAATTTTTAAAATGACCTTTGGGATTAATGGAGAAAAATGTCGTTGGCTGCCCTTAAAAAGAAAAAAAAACATATTTAGCAAGTGTACAATTATACTTTAAAACTTTACAACTTTCTCCCAATTATTTTATGTTCTACACAAATATGTGAGCCATCACATCAGATGTTAAAGTCACCCCTAATTTAACATTTCCTTAGTTGACTACTTGGAAAAATAAAAGTTCATTCGAAGTAGCATGGGTGTCAAAGGCAAAGGTCCCTTCCAGATTGCTCTGCAAACTCACTGGAATCGAATTCATTTCACTTATCCCCTTTCTTCTCTCCCAGTGACAGTACAACGACTTACATCCCTAAAAAGTCACCTCGATCCGCTAGTTTACATATTTCCCCTTAGACTAAAATGTACTTACGAAAAGCGGTACAAAGAGGCATCTTGTCACTTCTGGAGCTGGTCATTAGCTGATACAACAGACAAAGAATCGATACTTTCAAATTGCCATAGCCCCACCCCCTTCTGAAATGCAATGTGTTTGGCCAAATGATTTAAGAGCCAAAGAATACGCCTCTTCCTCTGTCCATATTTTACAACGTTTTGTCTTTTAAGATGCCTTCGCCCCCCACACCCCAAACACACTATGTGCCTTCCCTGGGCGTATTCGAGCCAAACTTTTCCAATGTCAAGTTTCCTACAGGGAAAACTAAATAACCTTGAAAGTTTTAATTCCGGAGAGACAATGTAAAATTAATCACACATTTCTTTCCAAGACCTATTTTACTGCTTGCAAATAAGAATCAGGGAAAGTCCGTTTACATTCTGTCAAAACCAGTGGCTCCCGACCCCAGCGAAGCTGACAGTCTGTCACTGCCCCTTACTCAGTTTTCTCTCCCCGCCCTTCCATGTTAGCTTTTTTCGGCCCGTTTCCTGAGAAATTTCCCGGCCGCACTCACTCGCTAAACACTTCAAAGTTCTGTTTCGCCCCCACCTCGGCCCCCAAAAGTGCTTTACAACGCCAAAGCGACACAGAACTTTTTCAGAATTATCACCAGATTTTTTTTTTCAGTCTGCCGCAACCAACATTACAATCGGGAAAAACGCCAGCCCACAAGTCCCTTCAAAAAAAATCGTATGTCACCTCTCGCTCCACTCGAAAATGGCGCCGAAATCGAAGAACTTCTTAAATTTCATTGTAAGCTTTTTGCAAAGGTTTCTGGGATTTTCCCGCGAGGCTGTTTTCGCCGCGTCGGAGAGCTAGCGTAGGAGCGAGCAAGCGAGACAGAGGGAGGAAGGACGGAATGGGGAGGCGGAGAGCGAGACAGACCTACCGACAGACCGACAGACAGACAGCGAGAGCGCGGGGCCAGGGCGGAGAACAGGGCCGGGACTTGGGAGATGGCGAGGTCGTAGGGCGCGAGGTGCTGAGCACCGAGCAAAAGGGACGGAGAGCCGGGGGCCGGGGTCGCAGGGTGGAGGGTGGCTGCAGCTGAAGCTCGGAGAGCAGCTTGGCGGAGGCGGAGCGGAGAGGAGCAAGGGCCGGAGCCGAGCGCACCCGGGGAGGCGAGCGAGTCAGCCAGTGGAGAGGCGCCCGCAGCGGCCCTAGAAAAAGCCGGCTCCGGGGGCGTGGCCACGCGGTGCTCCGGCTCCCCGCCCCACGATCGCCCGCTCCTCGCTGGCCCGGGGGCGGAAGGGGGGAGGGGAAGAGCGCGCGCGGTGTGGAAGGGGTGGGGGGTTGTGCGGGCGCTAGACGCCACCGCCTTGGCCAGCGGCCAGGAAGGGCCGAGAAGGGCACACACAGGGCTCCCAGAAGTAGCCAATACAGAGTAGAATAGCTGGCATTCCTAGAGGAAAAGGAGAGAACGCAAAATGGCAAAAGCCAAGGGCACAAGGTAGTGCAGCGCGCAGCCAGAGACTCACCCGACGGACGCTACCCCGCACTCACCAGTCCCCTCGTGGTGTCCTTTGAGCTGGGGGGAGGGTGCAAGGTGGCCGAGCTAAGCCTCTAGTGCTGTGCTCCCAGGAGGTACCTGAAATGTTTCGAGAGAGGAAACGGGGGCTGGGGGGTGGGCTAGAACGCGTGAATGTAGCGCTTCTCCCCACGCGTTTAAGTGCCGATCTTCGGTACTCCGCTGCCATTGCCACCTTGTCAAGCTCTCAGAGAAGCCTCCAGGAAAAGGCGAACCCCATGCGTCCTTTGGGGGGCATTCATTGCACAGAGGGAGGGGACAATAGTTTACACATATGCCCAAGTTTCCCAAGGAGGGAAACTGATTTTAAGACTGAAGTGAGGAAACAGGAGGGAAATGAGCCTTTATTGTGGATGCTACATGCTATTAGGGATGATGCTATTTTGTAGGTATGAGGATGGTACTGGAGGTAAGCAGGACGAGGTCCTTATTCTTAGAAGATGCAAGCTGAGGTGTACAGAACTGAAATGGCACGATGTCTGCAATTTTCCAATGATGTAGCTAACATACACACACTGAGAGAGAAAGAGAGAGAAAGTACTGCAATATGTTAAAGAGTTGTTGCACCCTGATGGGGGATAAACAGACATTCCTTGTACTGTTCTTTCAACTTTCCTGAATATTTGCAAAATACCATGATAAAAATTATGGGAGAAATCCATTATAAAGTGGAGCCTGGACACTGTCTAAGAAAATGAACGCGGCTTCCTTTTCTTTCCCTGTCCCGGGTGGGACAAATCTGCGAGCGAACAGGGCTCAAACCCAGCGGAATCTGGACGGAAAGAGCAATGGGTAGCGTTGGCCTGCGGCGGCCACAACCTTGGGCGCCAGACGCAGGCAGGAAGGGGCCAGGGGAACCTTGGGGCAGGTGGGCAGCTGGGCGCATAGCGCTCCGGGGGTGCAGAGCGCGCTCGCCCCGGGGCGATTTGCGGGAGCACTTCCTCGTGGCTCTCAGCGACCCTCGGCCCGACTCAGACTCGGTGGGCTCCGCTGCGCTGCGGACGAGCAAAGAGACCCGCCAGCCGCGAGGAGCCGAGCGGCGCGCCTGCCGCTGCTGCCGCGGCCCGCGTCCCTCGCACTCTCGGGTCAGGCCGTGGTTGTCGCGGCCTGCAGACGGCGCGCGGGGCGGCCAGGAAGCGCGTGCGGGCGCTGGGGAAAAAAAAAATTAAGGTGCCGAAATAGCAACACACACAGGCACACAAAATCAGTATACAAAAATAAAACCACGGCTTCCACCGTGCTCCGCGCTTGAGTTTCTTGCTTGAGCTACTTTACTCTGGCATGCATTTAATTGTAATATTTCTGTAGAGCTGATGTAAAATCTTAAATTTCTTTGCAAGAGCGATCTCGAAGACCCAAGGCATTGCAAGCATTGCGTGGCCTTTCGCTGGCGTCTTCCGCTTTTTTTTTTTTTTTTTTGCGGGGATTGTGGGGGGGGGAAGTGGACCATAGAGTCTTCCAGGGTCTGCAAAGCTGTTTTGAAAAGTTAACCAAAAAGATTTTACAGACCAAAATTTTCTTTTCAGGAAAGGTTTTAAAACGGCTGATACTTGTCCGGTTTCGGTGGGTGCTAAAACCTCTTATTATTATACTAAACAACAATTTTCCTGTTAACATCTTCAAAACCCTTCGTGGGCTGAAAGTTTGCCGGGCTGTCAGACATGACTGAACAAGCTTCTAAATCCTTGGATAGATCATTTATAAAGTTCTGGTGTCCTTGGGGTGAAAGGCTTTCCTGGACTTTTAAGACTCGGCTTCGTGGGTAAATTTGCTTGCGTTGCTGCACGTAAGCATTCATTTCCCTACCTAAATTACTAGAAGGGCAGAAGATTCCAGCGATTTAAGATAAAAGTTGAGTTTGTGGCATGTTCTCTAAAGAAAAATTGCAACAGCTTTCTTTATTAAACTCCTTTTGCTACATCAGCAAATTAGAGAGCCAGTTGAATATTGATGAATTCTTTGAGGGTGAGTAATATGGCTACAGGCCGGAGAAAGTGAGGGAGGGCAGGCTTAAGTATTTACCCAAGTGAACAATCTTCAAATATTTTTCAACTATGGTGTCTCAAGGATTTTCTTAGGACCTTTGAAGCAAACCCTGATTCTGCAAATGACTTCTTGTTTAGTAGGCCCTTCCCAACTTGACAAAAAACTCACAGGACATAAATTGCCCCCTAAGAAGTGCTAAATAACTCACCCTGGAATTAGAAACGGACACGGCTCACTAACTGGGGTGTTAGGGACGCCTCCAACTGGTAGTTAGGCAACTTCCCTCTGGGCAACTAGGAACCCGAAGCAAAATGCACACCATGTATTGCTTTTTGTCACTTCTGACATATTGTTTCACATAAGGTATTTTCAGGAAAATAGCACATATTTTCTTTTCTGTTTTCTTCCTGAAACGTTCAGAAATTACCTTGATAAGGAACAATTATAGTCAGCCAAGGGAGGAGACTTTAGCAACAGCGTTGAAGGATCTGAAGACGTGGCCGAGAAAAACAAATTAGCACTAGACTGGAGATATTCGGCAAGGAAGTTATGCATAACAAGGTATTTGGCATAATTTCTCGAAAGTGTTTTCTGAAAAACAATTGTGAATGAATCTTTGGAAATAGATACTAGGGAATCCAGTTGAATTCAAACTTCTTTTTGTAAATTATAAAGAAAATTTCTAGAACTTACCATTTTTATTTTAAATTGAAATGCCGTTTATGATTATGTTTTCCATGAAGGCCTTGAGTCAGGGAAACAAGATTTTCCTTATGTTGTAAATATCCAGAAGTCTTCAGAGAGATAAAAATCAGTGTAGAATTACAGATTTAACAGAAAGAAAACAACTGGAATTGCATTATGAAGCTTCTACTGTGTTATTTGTAAAGGCTTTTTTTTCAGGGTTCAAGAAAAGGCTAGTAGGGAGTCGCAACTATATAATACTGTTTATCCTACTCCCAGATTAAACAAAAAAGATAGTGAATGCCCTTGGATAATTTTTGTTTTATTTTGTGAAATTAGTCATGATAAAAAATAGTTCTTTACAGCATTTAGAACTTTGGGAGAAATTTTCAAGTCTTAACTTCTCCCACTCCCATAGTCTCACCAGGAAAAAGTAGAATGAATTAGTACATTTTTCCTTTCTGCCAAAGAGGAGTTTAATAAGTCATTGATGGCTGTTGCTTTTGATTTCGAGATCTTTTCCCTCCTCAAAGAGGCAGAATCACTGCCTTCAATGCTGCTGGGATTTCTTCTTTAAACAAGGCGTGTTTTTCTTGTTGGATGTGTACTATTATTGTCTTAATTACTCCTGGATTTTTGCCCATTAAATCAAAGACTGTTTCATGACAGAAGTGATCGGAACTTTGTGCCAAGGAGGGCCACGATGAAGGGATGTAGGACAGCCTCAGTCTCTCTTTATACCATACTGCTTCTACAGTGTGACCTGTAAGTGGGCACGACTTGCTGTCCCTTGCACAGAGCGTGAAGGGACAGAGCAAAATGTAATGACAGGGGCATGGAGACTGAAACCCATCTCTTGTATGTGTGGTGGCCAGAATGGGACTTCAAGTGTAGTCCTAGACTAGATTTGGTCACTTACTCTCACCATAAAAATTATTGTCACCAGTTTCTAACCTTACACTTCTAGCACTTTCCTTGAGCATCACCTAATTATGAAAAAGAGAAAAGAAAAAGGAACCCCAATATAAACCAATGTTACCATGGCAAATGTAATTTTGTTCAGGGAGGCTGAAGTGCATTTGGATAGTTGATTGCTCCATTCATATCAAAAAAATTGAAAAAATCACAAACCAAAAATGACCAGCACCAAGGAAGTCCTATAAAAAGCACGGAGCTCTGCCATGTCTGAATGACATCACTTTCAGGATCTCGCTATGTAGAGGGAAATCACTCCTGGGGCCAAATAATATCTTGCTGGGTAGAAGGAAGAGGAGGGAACAGGAAATAGAAGAGTGCTAATGGATGCTATCTTTGTTTAAAACCAAGATGCAGCTATGTGTTTTCCAGAGCATGAAATACTTTGTTGAAATAGAGAAGGAAAGAAAGTCAATGTAATAACTGAAATATCTCCATGTAAGATGTTCCCACTGTACTCTCCAGAACTCACCCACAGTTCTCATTCTTGTCTTCTTAATATCACTGTTCATATTTTTAAAAATAAAACTTAATAGGTAGAGTTTCTAGGACTGGTGGAAAATGTCATTTCTTTTACCTCCTGTCTCTTAAAATAATTCTTGGGTTTACAATTGGGTGGGATTTTGCAGTAGTTAATGACAAGAGTAAGCCCCATCCTTTGGCATGAAAAAGGAAATGGAGACATGGACCTAGTTTTTAACTTTAGCATTTGCCCTAAACCCAGGCTCAACTGCTTCTTTAGCCCAGAGTCCCCAGGCACGCCAAGGCCATAGGCAGAGAAGAGTGAAAACAAGAGTGAGGTGGAGAGCAAGGGCCAGGGCAAAAGAGAGAGAGAAAAAGAAGATGAAAGAAGAAAAGGAAAACCAAGTCCTTCCTCTCCTCCATTCCTACTACCTGTCCTCAAATTCAAACTTCAGTGTGCCACCAGAAGGTCATGAAGGTGATCTTCTCAGGTTCCCCCACTGATCTCTCAGCTGAGTTTTGCCCTTCTCCCAGTGGTCCCCAAGTTCTGCTTGGAAAACACAATTTTGATCATATTAATCATTGACACAAAAATCAGACGACTTAAAACCTTAACTCCTGAATGCAGCATTTACAACCTGGCTCCAATCTGCTCCTCTGGTTGCACCCCTTACCCTCCAGCCACACCTTCTTCATGCTTCCTTGCCGGAAATGTCTATTCCTCCCATTTCCTTATCCTTCAAGGCCCAGCTCAAATGCCACCTCCTCCTTGAAGCCTTCTCAGATGGCCTCAGAGTTGGAATTAACTGACTGTCCTATCCTGTTACAGTGCTTTAATGAAGCTCATTGTTCTGAGACTTGCTAGCAGACGGTGAGCTCCTACATGGGGGTCCCCAACCAATGGTGAGTTGTATAATTATTTCATTATATATTACAATGTAATAATAATAACAATAAAGTGTACAATAAATGTAACGTGCTTGAATTATCCCAAAACCATCCCCTGCCCCTGTGGAAAAATTGCCTTCCATGAAAATGGTCCCTGGTGCCAAAAAGGTTGGGGACCACTGTCCTAGAGGGTAGGGACATGTCTATCTATAGATACTTTCTCAGCACTTTACATAATAACTTGTATCAGTTGGCGTTCAATAAATATTTGTGAAATGAATGCATACCTGAGAAGGGAAAAGAGGAAATGGAGGGAGTGAGAAGAAGATGTGTTGGTGGTAAAGATAATGGTTAACATCTATTATCTTGTATGTGTGGTGGCCAGAGTGGGGCTTCATCCTCAGCAGTTGGCTTAGGTGCCTTTCAGTGCCCTTGGTGCCGACTGAAGGTTGTTTAACACAGATCCAACACGTTGGCTTCACAGAAGTCGATCTGGGACTGATATTTGGAACACGTTTCCTGCAATAATATGGAATTAATTCACTTTTCTATTAGTTGCTCAGAACTATAAACTGTCTTCTGAAAAATTCTCACCATCATTTTATACTTTTAAGTTTCAAGCCAGAGGTGAGATTTAGGTGGAACAGGAGAAACAGCATTTTCAGAGGCCCAGAGGTAGAGAAGAGCTCAAGGAGATAGACCCAGCTACACAGAGCCTTTCTGTTGGCAATTAATTGGAGACTGGGCTGTACAAGTAGGGTAAGATAGATTATGGGGGGCCAGAAAGTGGGCAGAGGAGTTTTGACTTTAGTTGCTGGATGGGTATGGAGCCTTGCTGGGGGCATAATGTAATGAAAACAATGTTTTCAACAGATTCTCTTGGCTTATATGGTAACCCTATACAGTATGAACTATGGTAAACCTAGGACTATCTGACTAATCATAACATCTCATTCTCCATGGCACACTGCAGTGAATTTTCTTTTTCTTTCTTTCTTTTTTCTTTTTCTTTTCTTTTTTTTTTTTTTTCTTTCGGGACAGGATTTTGCTCTGTTGCCTGGGCTAGAGTATAGTGGCATCATCATAGCTCACTGCAACCTCGAACTCCCGGGCTCAGGCTATCCTCCTGCCTCAGACTCCTGAGTATCTGGGACTATAGGCATGAGCCACCACACCTGGCTGACTTTTCTATTTTATGTACAGATGGGGTCTTGATATGTTGCCCAGACTGATCTTGAATTCCTGGCCTCGAGTGATCCTCCCACTTCGGCCTTCCAAAGTGCTGGGACAACACATGTAAACCACTGCATCCGGCCTGAATTTTCTTATTTGGGAAGAGAAAGAGCGGAAAAATGCTACTTATTGTATGCCTGCTATGTATCAGGAGATGTATTAGACTCCCCTCCCCCAACTATTCTCTCCTTCTCTTCCCACTCCCTCCCTCCCTCTCTCACATGCCTGCAGATACGTGCACACACCAAAAGTCCTCACTAGGACTTGATTTTAATTGACCTTTAAAGTTAATCAATTTCTTGTTAAATTACTTATAAAAAGTGTGTTTTAAAATGCCAGTAAATATCCGGCAAGAAATAATTAACTGAAGGAATCCAGAAACTTACCATCATGTGCTGATTTGATGGAACAGAGGAATAAAAATACAGTCTGCACCTTCTGGACCGAGGCTAACCATTTTATTGGTGGTGGCAGAGCTTCAAACGGGAGAATGTTCTTTTTCATGGGCAGTTTAAAAAAATTGTCATTAAATATTTTCATGAAGTTAAAGCAACATTGAAAGTAACTTGGACAACTTAGATATTACTTGTATTTGCTGTAACCCAGATATCACAATATATTTAGAGCTTAGATACATCTGACTGTCATCAGAAAGAGTGTGATTTCTCTACCTTAGTGGATCGAAAATTAAGCTGGTGAAATATGAACTGAAAATGAGAATTAATTTGTAGTATAAACCATAAAAAAGCAAGATTTTTGAAGAGATTATTTTATTTTGATTGCAGACTATAAATTATTACAGGGAGTTGGTGTAGGAATGACATTGAGGCTTACTTTTGGGTCAATTTGTTCCCAGTCTGACCCACCCTTGGCAGTGGGGAGGGCTGGAATGTCTCTAATCCCGAAGAAATCAGCCTCATAGTTGCTTTAGGACTTGTCCCTTCTCTCCCCATACTAAGTTTTCATTTAGTGTTTTGTCATGTAAATGCAGCTTTAAAAATAGAATAAATAGTCTGTGGGCATTACTTGGAAAATTAGCTTTTCTTTTAAAGATGTGTATGTGTTTAAGTTGTAGACAGAGCTTTAAAGAATTCTTGACAAAAAGAAATAGGTATTTGGCTAAAAGTAAAAAATATTTAAAGTGACTTTAAAAGACGAATAATTTACATTAGTATAGTGTTTATATAATAGGATGTGTGTGACAAAGTTAAAACAACATTGAAAATAACTTGGGTAATTTAGCTGTTCCTCCTAGTAAATGTAGAATGTAAGTGCCTTCCTATGTATGTTTCTAGACAGCTGGCAGGAATTCTTTTATGTTTGGAAACTGGTATTAGCATTTACTTTTCTGACTCAGAGCAATTCCCCCTTGCCTGTCAGAGAACATCTACAAATGAACACCGACGAAGCCACGTAGCAAAGGGCAAGCCTGTCACTTCCCTTCCGGAAACCTGTTTATGTACCCTCCTGCAATCCCACCACCTGCCCAGGCCAATTTAGCCCCTCTCAGCTACTGATGTTTCATAATTCTGTGTGCTACTTTGATTTCATGCATTACTCTTCAGGTAAGTCACACAAACCTCACCAACAGCCAAACCAGATGGTTGTAAATTGGATAAGAACAAAGTGAGCCCCCTGCTTCTTGTCCTTAGATGCTGGTTAATAATGGCATGTATATATATATATATATATATATATATATATACACATAATATATATACACGCATAGTCGTATATACAGACACACAAATATATGTCAATTACCTGGATCCCCCACCTCCCCACCCCACGCTGAACTACTTTAGAGGATTGTTGGCCTGATCTGAATTCCATTATTTAGGGAATTGTCGAAAGAGTTCATATTATCACTAATATGGGGAACATTAGAAACAACACAAGAGCCTCCACCCAGTCTCCTCATTGATATTATTTGATTTACATTTTACACTCTTTTTGGCTTTAAATGTCTTCGTCAATATCCTGTTATAAAAATAAATAGAAGCAGTGGCTCATACCTGTAATCCCAGTACTTTGGGAGGCTGAGGTAGGAGAATCACTTGAGGTCAGGAGTTGGAGGCCAGCCTGGGCAACATAGCAAGATCCAGTCTCTATAAAAGGTAAAAAAAAAAAAAAAAAAAGCCTGGTGTGTTGGCATGTGCCTGTAGTCCCAGCTACTTGGGAGGCTGAGGTGGGAGGATCGCTTGAGCCCAGGTGTTCAAGGTTGTTGTAAATTGTGCTTGCACCACTGTGCTCTAGCCCAGGCGACGAAACGAGATCCTGTCTCTAAATAAATAAATAAATAAATAAAT
>CAUYSK010074812.1:0-25790 GCA_963575035.1 Avahi laniger
GTGGGAGGCATACATTGGTTTGGCCCAAAAAGGTGGGCCATCTCGAAGCGGGGGCTTACAGGTTATAGGTGGGTTAAAAGATTCTTTGGCCTGTAATTGGTTAAAGACATGAAGCTTTGTCTAGAGGCTTGGAATGTTTTAACATAAGAAGCTCTTTATCAGAGATAAGCCACTGGACATAGATTTGTTGTGTAAATTGAGGACCTGCAGGTGTGTCTTGCATACCCTTAGTCCTGTTAGTGGGTTACAAAAGATGTCACCAAGAAGGGAGGGGGGCATGATAAGGCATGTCTGACCTCCTTCCTCCTGGCAGGCAATTTAGTTTTAGGGTATCCCTTTGGCCACGAGGGGGTCCATTTAGTCAGCCGGTGGGAGGGGTGAGCCTTAAAATTTTATTTTAGTTCACATGCCTTTCTCCTTACGGCTCTGCTCTGCGACCTCTTCCCGTAGAGCCTCCTGTAGGTTCAGGCACCCTTCCTTCCGACCCTCATCTGATCTGTGTTTGTCTGTCTGTTTGTTTTTTTCTCTTTCATCTAAAATTTCTCCTTCCTGCAGAGACGCTCTGGCTGGTGGTGTTTCTCATCCTCCATCTTGCCTCCTCCAGTTTATATTTACTTTATGGTTCTTTGGTTGTATTTGCTTTTTTCTAAGCCAAATAGCCATATATTACTATTATAAAAAAAATAAAAATTTAAAAATAAAAAATATATATGATTATTATAAAAATAGATACTATCAAAGACATAAAGAAGAAAGTAAAATAACTCAAAAGAGATAAACCCTGCTCTCATTTTGTGTGCGTGTGTGTGTGTGTGTGTGTCGTCTTAGTCCTTTTTGGTTGCTATAACAGAATACCATAGAAGACCAAGAGGCTTACAACAAATGTTCATTTTTTTCATGGTTCTGAAGGCTGGGAAGTCCAAGATCAAGACACCCATAGATTTGGTGTCTGGTGAGGGCCTGCTTCCTGGTTCGTAGAGGCCTGTATTCCTACTGTATTCTCACAGTAAGGCAGAAGGGATGAGAGAGTTCTCTGGGCCTTTCTTTACAAGGGCACTAGTCCCATTCATGAGGGCTCTGCTTTCATGACCTAATCACCTCCCAAAGGCCACATTTCCAAATACCATCACATTGGGGATTATGTTTCAACATACGGATTTGGAAGGGACATAGTCTACAGCATGTGTTTACATATGTGTGATGGTTAATTTTATGTGTCAGCTTGGCTGGGCCACCAGGGTGCTCAGATATTTGGTCAAACACACTGTACTATTATAATAATTCTGTAGCCACCTCCTGTTCCTACTGTGGTGAGCTCAAGTGTTGCAAGTATCTGCTTAAACACGCTATGATGCTAATCGCCCCCATGTGAGCAATTTATCTCTCCAGTAAATTGCATATCACAATAAAAAGTATCTCTCTGGGTTCTCTAGTATTTTTCTCTAGTTTAGTGCAGTACCACAAACAAATAACATCATGGGACCCATAGAAATGCCACTAGTGATGCTGGAAGTTCTCCCAAGAAGCAGAGAAAACTCCTGACATTACAAGAGAAAGCCGCATTGCTTGGTAGGTGCTGTAGATTGAGGTCTGCAGCTCAGCTGCCCCTCATTTCAGACAGAGGATTCATCTCATAAGCAGACGACGTAAACTTACAGTATGGATAAATACAGTACGGTATTGTAAATGTATTTCCTCTTCCTTATGATTTTCTTAGTAACATTTTCTTTAGCTTACTTTATTGCAAGAATGCTGTATATCATACATGTAACACGAAATATGTTTTATTGACTGTTTAAGTTATCAGTAAGGCTTCTGGGCAGCAGTAGGCTATTAGTAAAGTCATATGTGGATTTTTGACTGTACAGGGAGTTGGCACCCCTAACCCTCCAGTTGTTTAAGAGTCCACTGTAAAAAAGGGTCAGAATAGAGAAAAGAGAGGATGTTTTGGAGGGAGAGTGCTGGAGCAATTTCTCTGCAGAGAGCTGTTGTCAGGTTGGAGGAAGTGTTGGTCATGCCACCCTCCAATCCCAAGCCCAGTTAGGGAGGGTCTTCAAAGGGAGCTTGCTGTATTTCCTGCAGTTGGACTAACTGATGCCCCGCGACAAGAGCCAGGGGATGGCTGCATTGGGATCATCTGCATCCCAGGGTTTACTGGGACCAAGGATGGAGCCTCCTTTCCAAGAACCAGATGTGGGTCAACAGAAAGAAAGAGCCAGAAAGGAGCCACTTAGATTGTGCCCGAGAGGGGTGCCTGCGTGGACGAGGAGCCCTCACTTGAGAGATTCAGGAGGTGGTCCCCTGGGCCCTTAAGGAGGGAAAAAAGACCCCTTGAGGCCAGGCATGGTAACTCATACCTATAATCCCAGCACTGCGGGAAGCTAAGACAGGAGGATCAGTTGAGGCCAGGAGTTTGAGACCAACCTGGGCAACATAGTGAGATCCCATCTCTACAAAATATCACTCCCTCCCCCCAAAAAAAGAAAATAAAAATGACCCCTTGGAATAGAAGGGCTTTCAGCCTGGTTATGAGAACTTCAGGGAAGAGATCTCCAGAGATTTGCAAAAGTTCCCCATGAAAGAGAGAGTCGGTTGTAAGCACCTTCCAGGCTCAGAGAGCCTGAAGGCAGCACCCACTGTGGCACCTACTCAGATAGGAGCCATGGTATCCAAACCAGCAGCTCAGGGAGGGTACAGGAAGGACAGGCCAAGCCCAGTCTCCCTTCCCCAGGGCAAGCTTCCTGCTAATGAGGCCCGAGCTGTGGGGGGAGAAGATTTTGATGCTGGCTAAACCAGGTTTGGCTTTTTTATTAGTATACTGAACATTCAATTACTGAATTTGAAACTATGACTTCAAGTGACCCTAAGGACTGTGTGTCACCTAAGAGGGAGAATAGGTCATCAAATCTGCTGGATTTTCATTCAGAGAGGGGAATAATTCCCATCTTGAGTACACTCTAAAGGAATGATGGGCGAAAACAATTAAGTAGCATTTGATTAACTCCAGAGTTGTGCTTGTTCAAAACACCTTGGGAGAAGACCCGAGAAAGCCCAGGTGGAAGGCTACTGCCCAAGGGCTGTCAGAAGTCTCCTTCCTGGCCTTGCTGTGACAGCCCCCAGGCCTCTCTGCATGACCAGCTGTCCGAGTCCTTGGGGCAGCCACAGGTCTCAGGCTCCGACAGTAAAGGAAGTAACTCAGCACAGCATGTGACCTCTCCTGGTGACACTTGAGCAGTAGGAGGTGGCAAGACAGCTGCAGCAGGTCTATATTTGGACTTTCACTCAGGGCAGGCCTGTTGCTATTTGGGGCTGGAGCGGCTCATGTTACCATCCCGCTCTGGTGCCCGCTTGCAAGCTCGGGTGTGAAATAGGCAGCGGCAACCTGTGGGGCACGCAAAGGCCGCCAGGAGGGAGAGCCTGGCGAGCGCAGATGCAGCTTCCCAGCAGAAATCGGGTCCTCTGAGTTACAAGAAGCATTTACGGACCCTTAGCAGGCAAGTTTCTGGATAGTCTTATTTTTCCAGTGCAGATTGTGTTATTAGAATCTCAACTGAATGCCACAATGTACGTGTAGTATCTTTCCTGCAGGTGGGAGGAGATACCTTGGTACATGGAAGACGTTTAAATTACGATGAATAGTGTAAATGTTTTTTGTGTTCCTGTAGCAAGAATTTGCATTTGGTGCGAGGTGTGAGACAGGCTCCGACGCAGGTAGGGAGACGCTGGTGACTCTTGTGATGTGTCTTCATGGTATTTCTAGTTCAGGGGCCCATTTGCTAGAACTGTTTGGAATCCTAGATGTTGATGTTATCTGGCTATAGTGTTATGTTGATAAATACTTTTTATTTTAATCTGCATGCATGTGCTGACACATCATAATTTCATGCTTGGAGTCAAATACTGAAAAACAGCATTGTAATCATTTCTCACTTACTATGCACACGGCTCCCAGTAGAAGGTTTGCGGTCGGAAGTTTTCAGATTTGAGCTGTGCCTACAAAACTGCTTTGAACCATTTTGCATTATCGTGTAGCTAACACTTGAAAGCAACTTTTCTTTATGTGTCTCAGGAATTTCTAGGGACTACATGGATATACTTCTAAAATTATATGCAAAATTACATTCGTGCCCCATGGGATCACTTCTGGGAAGAATTCACAGGTTTCAGTAGATTTTCAGAGGTGCCTGTGACCCATAAAAGGTTAAGAAACATTTTGGGAGGACTTTCCTAATTAAAGCACATATACGCCTTAAGCAAACATCTTTTTTACTTTTAATTGCCACCCTATGGCACAGAAGTGAGGCTATCCAGCCAATATGATCATTACAGATTGCTCTAAGCTTTAGTTTCATCATCTATAAAATGACAATTTATTGTCCATGTTCCTTTCTCCCCTAATTTTGATTCTGTTCAGAAACTAGAAGAGTCTAGGTGTTGAGGAAAAGAGCATTAACTGCGGGGTGTGTTGCAAAATTCCTACTCTGATGCTGAGTGCACAGACCAGTTTGTGTGTTCGAAGGGCAAATGCTGGCGTGAAGAACGTGTTCTTACTAGCGTCCGTGCCAAATGTCTGCCAGTCCTCATGCAAGTGTCTTTCTAACAGTTCAACTTGGTGTTTCACATTCCAGCTTCTAGCTGAACGGATTCCCATGCTGATTTGTTGGTAATACAAAATCGCATGGAAATGTAAGTGGCATTTTTAGTGGGCTGCCCCTCTGCCTGTCGGGGGTATGACCTAGTGGAAACCTGGGTTTGGAGCCAAGCTCTCCACCTGACTAGCGGTGTGTCCAGCACCCAGCACACGGCTAAGTACAGAGTGGCCCAGATAAATTCTCAGGAAGTAAAATTGGCCATAACCAAGCCCTTTACCCCCACAGGAAGCCAGTATTGCCATTCGAAAACTGGGAAATTGAATGAGATGCTTTCTAAGGGCTCCTCCATCCCTACAACACCACATCTCCGCCCGGGCCGCGGGAAGCTCTTGCTGCAGGGAGAGGGCTGCCCTCACAGCCAGCAGCTGTGCCTGGTTACGAGCTGCTCTACTTTGGTGCTTCTCCCACCGTCAGCTGTTTTCAAGGGACAGATGTTCCCACAGTGGCCACAGATGATTCCACACTGCTGTGGCCACTGTGAGCTTTTATTTCCCATGCTGGTCCTTGCCATCCATGAGTGACCAGGTAGAAGGCTTCTTAACTAGCCCAGGTGGGAGATGCTGAGGCTCAGATAATGATAATAACAGTAACAACAACAGCTAACATTTATTGAGACTTACTTTAAGCCATGTCCCATGCTAAGCATTTTATGTACATTATGTTACTTCATCTAAATGTCAACCTGATGATGTAGACACTGTTAGCAAAATCATTTTCTAGTCCATGAAACTGAGGCCCCAAGAGATAGTTTTGCTGAGGTCACACTGCTAGGATGCAGCAGAGACCAAATACAGATGCGGGGTCCAGAGGGCAGTGATCTGGGGAAGGGCAGGATGACAGGAGCGGAGATGACATCTGGAGACTCAGGAGGTAGAGCCGGAGTCAGCATCAACTGGTTACTAGTTAGATCGGGTCATGCCAAGGATGAGCTTCTGGTCTCCGGTTTGTGTGCTGATGGGGTGGGTGTCGTGCTGTTGTTAATGGATAGTAGCAACACAATGGCTCTGGTGGAAGGAGTGGCAGGAATTGGCCACGTGGGCGGGCAGAGGTTTAAGGAACAGCAGTGAGATGGGGAAGGGTGGGGACTCCAGCCTGAGCACACCGGGGCGCACGGTCAGCAGGCTGTAGAGATGACATGGTTTCGAGGAAGACTTCTGTCTACAAGGTGTGATGCTGGAGCCACAGAGGAACAGTGTGGTTTTGGCCTGAGTGACCAGATCCTTCGCTTTAGGAGGGAGAGGTATCCTGGGGTCCCAAGGAAGAGGGAAGGTGGCATCTCTGAGAAGCTGTGCACCAGCCCCAGCTGGGGTTCCAATCACTCATTCGCTTGTCTGCGCCTCCTTGAGACCAGCAGCTGTGTCTCATCCCTTGTACCCCGCACCTGGCTGAGACCCGTGTTCTTGGGTCCACTTGAACCCGCACCTCACCCCCGTTAACAGTCAGCACTGGGGCAATGAGCGCTGCCCAGCACCACAGGCCACGCATGTGCTGGGGTCAGCCGGAGCCACCGACGGACCTCAGGCTTCCCCAGATGCCCTGCGTGGGAGCAGACTTGCCGGGTCATCCCACGTTGCCCCACGGCACGCGGCTCCGGGACTCCCAACTCTGGCGAGGCCGGGTGGGGCCTGTAGTGCCCGGGAGCAGAGGCAGCAGCCACGAGCCCAGGTGGAGGGAAGACAGGGGAACTGCCCCAAGCTCGGAGACCCGCTGCTGCTGTTGGCTGATAAGAGGCTCCCGGAGAGGAAGCGCGCCCCCTCACCCTCTCGGGTTCTGTTTCCGGTTCTAGTGCCCTCCACTCCATCCTCCGCCTCCCCTCCCACCCCGTGATGCCAAGAGCTCAAAGCAGCGTTAATGGTAAGACGTTGTTTCTACGCAAGGGGAGGAACTGATTAGCTGGACAAGCAGACATACAGGAGTGTGAAGGCAGGATTCAGGCTTCTCAGGACAGAGGCTCTGACTGCTTTGTTGAGAACCATCCACTGCAATAAGGGACTCAGGGACCCAGGATTTATCACCAGGAGAGAGGAGGCAAAATGGTGTTTCCATAGCTGGAAGGCAACTTTGACCTTGGGAACCATCGGGGTAAGACGTGGGCTAAAGCGCAGGCGAAGTGCATGACACCCAGGAGGAGCTGGCAGTCCCCGGGGGCTGGTGTGTGCAGAGGGGAGATGTCCTGGCCCTGCTCAGCACGAGTGTTGTTGGGACGCAGACCCACTGTGAGAAGATGTGTCCTAGTTCACGAGGCCACCCTTCTCCAGCCCTGTGAACAGGCCGTGTTCAGGAGGATGGGCCAGCACTGCCCTAGCCAGGGTCTAATGGTGGGAGGGGTTCTTAGGAGTAATCTCCCAAAACCCCAGATTCTGGAATCTTCATAAATCATAGATGCTGTGAGATAAAACGCTGGCCCTGGAGCCTGGAAGCCACTTGCCCTGTGACCTATGGAAGCCTACCTTCATCCATCCCTTCTCCCCATGCAGGGTGGACCCGACTCTGTTGGTGGTCTAGGTCGGTGTGGACCAGCGCACGGTGGAGCTGGTGCCTGCACGCGTCAGTCCTGCGTGGCTGTGGCAGTCGCCTCGGCAGACGCTACCAAAGTGATGCTTACCAGCCGTTTTGGGTGACACTTCGGAGCATTAGAGAACGGGAGGCCCCCACGTGTGATGAGCCCAAGGCCTGGACTCTCAGGAGTAAAGTTTCCGTTTGGGACCCAGATCCCAGCGGGCATGGCAGAGGGTTAGGAGAGCAGCGTCTCTGTCACCGCATGCCTCTGGAAGTTTCCCTCTCTGTGCGGTGCTGACAGAGATGGAAAAACGGCAACCTGTTCAGAGTGAAGGAGGGAAGAGATAAGGCCCCAGGGGCCCACCGGGCTGAGTCCGTGCAGTCAGGCTCCCCCGCCCAGGCCCCAACCCGGTCAGGGAAGGCCGGTGGGGTCTTGTGTTTTCGTCTTGTCATCATTAAGATCAGGGCGAGCCACTGAGGGTTATGTGAGGGACTTCTGCGGAGAGGTGTAGCCGTGATTAAATCCGGGGAGAGAGATTTGACACCCAGCCCCAGAAGAAGGGAGGTGACTAAGGGCCCCTCCCAGTTAAGAGCAGGGCGGGGTTCCATCATGGGGATCCAGAACCTCCTATTCTTGGGTCAGACCTTCCTAAAACGGAGCCAGATGTGGAACTGGGTGGGCGCCTCTGCCTTCCTCATCACCACTCACAGCCTTTTTCCTGTGTTCACGGACAGAATTTGGAGGGTGTGGGCCAGGCAGTGGGCAGAGCCTGGCTGTCTGTCCCCAGGAAGGAGGAGAAAGGTCTGGGCCACTGGGGCAAAGTGTCATCTCTGACCGGCCTTGGACACAGGACAGAGAGAACAGGGCAAACACGGAAGCCTCCTCGGTCTCCACGGACAGAGGCTGAGGAACAGGGAAGACACTGGAGGCCTAGATCAGGGACATGCAGCGGTGGCGGGACCCAGGGAGTCAGTGCAGAACGTCACAAATACTGAGGGCCAGAGTGCAGAGCCGCTGAAGAAGGGGGGTTTTCAGGCAGGGTGTCGAGGCGCCCGGGCGCCTCCTACCACCCGAGGCGGACCAGCAGCACAGGCCCCACTTGAGACCTAGTTAGAAATGCGGTCTCCAGACCGCTCCCTAGAATGTCTGCGTCTACCTTGAACCATTATCCCAAGGTGATGCGTGTGCACAAAGGTTTGGGAAGCCCCGCAGCAGGAGCGGAGTTCTGGCAGGGCTGCCGTGGGGGCGACCGCTGGCTTGTGGCTTGGGAGGCCCAGGGGAAGTCCCGCACGCGGTGAGCTGGGGACAGTGCCCTCTGGCAGCGCGGAGCAGAGGCCAGGACTGGAGACTGCACTTGGAGCCCCCAGAGCGTGGGGCGCAGAAGCCGTGAGAGCCGACAAGCCCTTAGAGCAGGTGGAGGCGCTGACGCCGAGGGCCAGCCCCGGGCGGGGCGGACCCGCAGCAGAGATTTCGCAGTCGGCGGCCGGCGGAGGAGGAGTCGCAGCAGCCGCGGAAAGGGAGGGTGAGTGGGGCCCAGCAGCACAGAGTGCTCAGAGAGCGCCGGACGGGCCACAGACTCCACAATGAGGCCATCAGAAAATGTCGTCGAAAAAAGGAATCTAAACTGGAAATAGGCCAGGCACGGAGCCTCACACCTGTGTAATCCTAGCTCTTCGGGAGGCCGAGGCAGGAGGATTGCTTGAGGTCAGAAGTTCGAGACCAGCCTGAGCAAGAGCGAGACCCCGTCTCTACTAAAAATAGAAAAAAATTATCCTGGTGGTGCGTGCTTGTAGTCCCAGCTACTCGGGGAGGCTGAGGCAGGAGGATCGCTTGAGCTCAGGAGTTTGAGGCTGTGGTGGGCTGTGAGATGCCACGGCACTCTAGCCCGGGTGACAGACTGAGACTCTGTCTCAAAAAAAGAAAAAAAAACAAGACAGTGGAGCTAGTGGAAAGAAAAGGTAATGGCTTTTTAAAAATGCAGTTTTGGAAATGCCTATTAAAAGGACAGTCTGTAAGCAGAGGTGACAGAGCCCCTCTCCGCAGAAAGGAAAGCAGAGCTGACGAGGAAGCTGCTGAACTTGACTTCAGTGACCCAGGTGAGGAAGACAAACAGCTGCCTGCTGACTTTGATCCCGGAAATGGAAATCCAGGGAAACTGGAGCATAAAAGTTACAGATAAGGGGGAAAGTGCTCAACTGTATCTGAAATTTTGGTTTTTGGCTTTTGGCTTTTTTGCTTATGTTATTTTCCTTAAAACCTTGTTGCATATGTGCTGTTTTAGGTTTTTTAAAAAGTCATTAGGTTAGGCACAATTTTTTAAATGGCACAACTTGGGAACTTTACTAAAAATCATTGAATTGTGTGCTTGAAGCAGATGAATTTTATGGTATGCCATTATGTTTCAATAAAGTTTTTTTAGAAAAGATACTAGGGAATAAGATTAGCAGCTCACATAATTTCTGGTTTTATATAGGAATATGTTCTTGATAAAGTACCTGTGCCGATTAATTGCCACGGTACAGCAGTTCTGGTGGTTGGACATTTAGACCAGTATTTATTTATTTTTGAGACAGGGTCTTGCTGTTTTGCCCCGGCTAGAGTGCCGTGGTGTCATCGTAGCTCACTGCAGCCTCCAATCCTTGGGCTCAAGTGATCCTCCTGCCTCCGCCTCCAGAGTAGCTGGGACTACAGGTACACTCCATGACACCTGGCTAATTTTTCTATTTTTGGTAGAGATGGAGTCTCACTATGTTGCTCGGGCTGGTCTTGAACTCCTGGCCTCAAACAATCCTCCCGAAATTTAGGCCAATATTTGAACATCAATTGTACCTGTTTGTGACTGTTAGTGCAGTTAAATTTCTTTTTTTAACTGCTTTTCTAAACAAAAAAGTTCACCTTAGCAGGAGCAGTTCTGACAGTATTTGGGATTGGAATCCAGATTGCAGTGTGTGGAGTAGTGGTCTTCAAACTTTTTGCTTGTGAACCTCCTTATCAAAAGTCTAAATTACCTCAGATTAGGCAATGGTTTCTCAGATATGATACCAGAAACACAAGCTAAAAAGAAAAAAATAGATTAAACTTCATAAAAATTAAAGACTTTTGTGCCATCAAGAAAGTAAAAAGAGCTGGGAGAATGGGAGAAAAAAATATTTGTAAACCCTATATCTAATTACAGATTAATATCCTGAATATGTAAGGAACTTTCACAACTTAATAAACAGAGAAATAACACATTTTAAAAAGGGCAGTTTCAAAGTCCTTTAGAGAAACAGAACCAATAAAATGCGCAGGTGTGTGTGTGTGTGTGTATATATATATATATATATATATACACACACACAGAGAGAGAAAGAGAGAGAAATTTATTTTAAGGAATTGACTCACACAATTATGGGTACTGGCAAGTCCAAAATCTGCAGGGTGGGTGCACAGGCTCGAGACCCAGGGAAGATGTCACAGTTCACATCTGAAGGCCATCTCTGTCACAGTTCCGTCTTACTTCAGGGAGGTCCATCTTTGTCCTGTTAGGGCCTTCGACTGATTGAAGGACGCTCACTCACATTATAAAGGACAATCTGTTTTACTCAAAGTCCACCAATTTAAATATTAATATTACTAATTTAAAACACTCTTATAGAAATATCCAGACTAATGTTTGGCCAAATATCTGGGCATCACAGCCCAGCCAAATTGACATATAAGATTAGCCATCATGATCAAGCATGGTGGCTCACACCTATAATCCTAGCACTTTAGGAGGCAGAGGTGGGAGGATCGCTTGGGGTCTGGAGTTCAAGACTAGCTTGGGAAACATAGCAAGACCCCATCTCTACAAAAAAATAATTTTAAATAAATTACCGCAGCATGGTGGTGGGTGCCTGTAGTCCCAGCTACAAGGGAGGCTGAGGCAAGAGGATTGCTTGAGCCCAGGAGTTTGAGGTTACGGTGAGCTACAATGACATCACTGCACTCCAGCCTGGGTGACAGTGAGAAACCCTGTCTCTAAAAATAAATTAATTAATTAAAATAAAATTAACCATCACAATGGGCAAAGGATTGAGATAGACAGTTCTGCAATGATGTAAAAATGCCAATAAGAGCATGAAAAGATGTTCAACATTATTATCCATATGGAAAATGCAAATCAACCACAATAAGGTATCACTTTATACCTACTAGATGGCTCTAATCAAAAAGATAGTCACTAACAATTGTTGGGGAGGATGTAAAGAAATTGGAACCTTCATGCACTGTTGGTGGGAATACAAAATGTCGAAGCCACTTTAGAAAACAGTCTGGCAGTTCCTCAAAAGAGTAAGCACAGAGTTACCACATGACCTAGCACTCACTCCTCAGTCTACACCCAAGAGAAACGAAAACCCGTGTCCACACAAAAACTTGTGCATGAATATTCATAGCAGCGTTACTTATACACAAAAAGTGGAAACAACCAAAGTGTCCATCAACTCATGAATGGATAAACAAAATATGACCTATCTTTACAATGGGATATTAGTCAGCTATAAAAAGGAATGAAGTTCTAGTACATTCCGCAACATGAATAAACCTTGAAGACATGCTCATTGAAAAGCCAGATACAAAAAAACACATATTGTATGATTCCATTTATATGAAATATCTAGAATAGACAAATCCATAGAGACGAAAAGTAGATTAGTGTTACCTGGGGCTGGGAGGAGAGTGGGGAATAATCGCTCATGGGTGGTGGCTTCTTTCAGGGGTAATGAAAGTGTGAATATTCAACTCTGTGAGTAGGCTGAAAATACCAAATTGTACATTTAAAAGGGTGAACTTTATGGTGTGTAAATTATATCTTCATAAAGCTATATGAAGTATAAAATAGTTGCAAAAGATACACTTTCTGGCATATTATAAATAGTCGCATTTTTTTGAAAAACTACTTTATAATCCTTTTTATTCAGTGGAGACTCTTAAATACTAGCAATTTGATACCCTTCATCCAGTGTCTTAAAAAATGCAAGAACAAACTCTTCTATAACATTAGAAATTTTACATTGTTCTTTTTTTCTCCTTAAATTTGTATTTCTGTTTCATTTCTCAACAGAATTTCATCCTAATGTTTTTCTATGATTGGAAAGTCTCTCATTGGTCACCTGTGATGGTTCTCCACAAAAATACACATATATAACTTGAGATTTAAATTTTTTTCATATTTTCTTGGAACCACAAGTCTCTAAATAAATAGTAAGCTCTTTATTCTTCAGGATTAAGTTACCAATACTTACAATTTTTAGTCACATCTAAGAAAAACAACATAAATACATTACAAATTTTGATAATTATTAAACAGAAATAAAATGGAAATGCATCTCTTAATAAGGTGGATGGGGCTTTTTTTTAAAAAAAAAAAGTTAATTTATGTATCCAAAGATGAAAATTACATATTCTAGAATGCAACAGAAATTAGAGTCAATTATCTTCCTGTTTTTCATTTTGTGGATATAAGCACTGAGCAACCTTGCTCACCTATATCAGTAGATGGAAATGAAAGCACTGTATTATAGTAACGACACTTGATGCCTTGAACTTTTTCTGAAATATATGCCAAAAATTATATAGTGATCTATCATGAAAATTATTTTTAATCATATATTAGCTGACAACTTGATTAGATCCTCCTTCAATTTTGTTGAAAGCAAAGAACTGGAAACCACTCAGCTTGAAAAACTTTCTTCTTACCCGTTCATTAATGTCATTCACTCTCTCAAAATTGATACCAATGTTTCAAATGGTCCTTTCATTTAGCCCCTTGGAGATTTAAAAAATTCCCACGCAATAAATCTTACAGCGCAATGTAGTATTCAGAATGAATAGGAGGTCAGGTTTTACTTTTGTGATAAGGAGAAGAACGGCTGTTGTGCAAAGAGAATCTGCACGAAGCCTCCAGTGCTGGCTGGTTCCCGGGCGGAGCAGCGCTGGGCAAGAGTAAACGTGAGGGCGAGCACGTGGAAACTCACACCCACAACCATTTATGCCGTGCGACCCTTGGAAGGTCTTCGTGTATTAACGCATCTGCTGTAGTCTGGAAATCGGCGGTGTAAGTGACCCCCATAGAACCAGCCTGACTGCGAAGAGAGGAGGGAGAGAACACGGTAGCAAAAGGGGAAAGCCAGGTGGAAAGAAGGTTACTTTCAGGCTGGCATAAGGTATTCGTTATCTATCATTATGTAACAAATTATTCCAAAACGTGGCAGCTCAAAGTAACAAATATGTATTATTTTGTATGGTTTCTGAGGATCAAGATTCTGAGAGCAGCTCGTCTGAGTGACGCTGACTCGGGGTCTTTCCTTGGTTTTCCTAACGTACCTGGTGCCTCCACCAATACTTCAGCGCGCTCCGCTCCCCTGCCAGCCAGCCTCGGTTCACCTGTGTCTCTGTGTGTTTCTCTTGCTCGTACGGCAACGTGGACCAGCTCTGGCCAGGACAACTAAGTGAGCCTGTTGGCCACGACGTGGGTTGTACACACAACTTCTTCGATGAAATCTGAACCCTGTCGAGTTGATCCCTCGTTAGGTTCTATAGTCAGTCTCCTGCCACAGCTTAATGCTCCTTTGTAGTAAACCGTCTCCCTCTGATGTCATTTCTTTAGTTCTCGGCAGACTTGTGGTTGCTAATCTTTCCTAACCTCTGGTTTGCTATTACTAGGAAACTGAGAATTGGAATGCTAATTATCAGGTTCTGAGGAGGACTCTTCTTCGGGGGTGTGGTATATTATTCCATAGGAATTGCCGTTTTGTTACCTGGAAGAAGACATCAAACTTGAACTACTCCAACAGTGTTGTCATTTAGAAATTCTTAGGAAGCTTTTCATAATGAATAGATAAGAAAAGTTAATAATACAGCCAACTGTATGTTGTCTACAGGATTCACATTTTAGATTCAAAGGTACAAATAGATTGAAACTAAAAGGATGGGAAAAGATACATCATGTAAACAGCAACCACCAGAAAGCAGAGTGGCTATACTGACATCAGAAAAAAGACTTTAAAACAAAAAAAGATTACTAGAGATAAAGAGGGACATTTGATAATTATGAAAGAGTCAGTCCACCAGAAATGCACAACAGTTGTGTATGTGTGTATATATACACGGATCAGACCATGATCCAAGCCTGACCCTGCGTGAAGGAGAGCGGAGGGAAGCTCGGGGAAGCGCCCCAGCCTGCCACGCAAGGTGTCGGGGAGTCCTCCAGCCAAAACTGGCCATCAGAGGAGTTTTGTGTCAACCAGAAATGGATCTTCCTTTTCCGCATCCTCGCCGCACCTTGTGGTTGGATGGCAGATGTGCGTGGGAGTTGTGTTCTCCGGGCAACGCGGCAGTGGAGGTCAGCGTGCAGCTGAAGCCTCCGTCAACTGCGCTCCCTGCAGTTGGTCACCTGTGCAGCACGGTCTCACGGCCACCACGCAGACTAGGGCTCAGATCCCATTTTAACAACTTGCTGACGGTGGCACCTTGCACAGGACACACTTCTGAGCCACCGTTTCTTCATCTACGAGGACAATAGCAGTGCTACCACACGGGGTTGATGCAAGGAGAACGTCATATACATAACTGCCTCGCACAGAGAGAGCACACGCTCAGTGTCCGTTCAATGCTGTAGCTGCTACTAATATTGTATTACTACTACTGTTACAGTTATTATATTTTTCTAGATGTTACATACCTTCATTAAAATAGTGAACATCATATTCTACATATACTAAGGATTCTGTTCATTTTACTCTCCAAGTTATCATTTGCTCTCCGTGAACATTTTAGAGGCTGCTTTGTATTCCAAATCGTGTACCTGCTCTAGTTTGCTTAGCCTTTCTCCTCATCATTAGGCCTTTTCAAAAAATTATGAAATGTTTTGTGGTTGATATTTTTATATAAAAGTAATTTTTTCCTTGTATTTGGGATTTTTTCTCTAGGTTTCAGAAGAGGATAACTAGGTTAAAGAGCGTGAACATTTTTAAGGCTCCTTAGCCAGGTTGCCAAATTTGCTCTCCAGAAAGGCGGCACCGGTTCACATTCGAACCAGCAGCACATGAGAGTGCCCACCCTGGCCCGGCCTTACGCATCATTTTATTGATATATTGTAAAATATTCACTAACTGGAAAGGCAAAATGGCATCTTCTTTATTTTTTCTCTGTTGCTGATAAGTGCGAACAGGTTTGCAAATGCTATTGTGTAGGTCATATCACATACAAAAGCAATTGTTTCATGAACTGTGTGTACATTCATCTATTGAGATCTTTTTCAATTAATTTATACAACTTTTTAAAAAATTTTTTCACTGAGTCCATTCTTCTGCCGAATGATTTATACAATTTTTAAAAATAACAATTGCCTGAGACTCTTCCCATTATTTCGCCTACATTTTAAGTTTTTTAAAAAAATGTATAGAAGTCTTTCATTAGCCGTATCTATTGGCATTTCTTTTGTGATTTCTCCTGTCTTTTAAGCTTAGAAAGCTCATCCTCCCAGAGAAAACAAAACTTTCTTTACAGATTCAAAGGTGTGGTCCAAAGTGACACCACCCCAGGCTCAGGTGGTTTCTTTTTCTAAATCGTGAATGAGCAGAGCCCACCCTAGCCACGAAGGTCCGCCGCAATGACCTCCTCAGAAACTGATTTTTTTCCTCTCTTTTCGTGTCCCAGGACCCAGGATATTCACTATTAACTGTCTAGGAAGGGCCTTTGGACCTTGTACGAAGCACTCCCAGGGCTTCCGGAGTCACAATGGAGGAGGAAGCCGGGGAGGAACCGGGGCTGGACAGGTCTTCTCCCGGGGACTTCCGCTTTTATCACGCGGACCTGTATGACCCTGAGGACAGGCTGCAGATCTTCCCAGATCCAAACGTTAGGATGAGGAGGGAAGTAGCCCAGGCTGGAATGAGCCATGAGCCAAGAGGGGCAGGGGATGGTAAGGTTCAAAGACACCTTCAAGAGGAAGTGGATGAACTTGTCCACTTATACGGACTTGAAGACGATCACGAGTTACGGGATGAGTTTGTTGATGAAAACTTGCCCACGATGGGGGTTTCAGAATATCCTTCTCATATGATGAAGAGGAGAGACCCAGCCAGGGAGCAGAGAGACTGGAGACTTACCGGAGAGGTGGCAGAGGCCGAGGACTTGGGCCTCGGAGGGTGGGGCTCGGCAGGTCAGTGCCAGGACCTGCGGGAAGCCTACAGGTACGCACACGGCCGAGCCAGTGAGGAGTACGAATGCTACGTCATCCCAGAAGAGGAGGATGAGGAGGAAGCTGTTGATGTCTTCTGTGTCACTTGCAAGACTCCAATAAGAGCTTTCCAGAAGGTTTTTGATGAACACAAGGAGCATGAAGTGATCCCACTCAATAAAGCCCTGGAAAGTGCCAAGGTAAACTGGTCTCCTTGGTTATTCTTTGTCTCGATATCATATTTGTATCTCAAGTATGTGGGCAGGGAATAAATTAAAAAATGCCTTCTGCAAAAGAGAGAGAAAAGATTAACACCTTCTTTGTGATCCTCTGTCGGATAGGATGAAATTCACAAAAACATGTACAAATTGGAAAAGCAGATTCTCGAGATGGAAAACTTTGCCAACCACTTGGAGGAGGTTTTCATCACGGTGGAGGTAAGAGCACACCTGAGCACTTCATCAGACACACACACGTCTGCACCATGGCTAGGTCAAGAAGGTGTTTCTAGCATAAGTTAAAAAATCTGTTTTCTTAGAACATGAGAGGTCATCACTGCCCCTCTCCCCTCACCCCTACCCCTGACTTGCCACAGCAGCTGGGTGCACATCTCATGGAACTGATTACCTGTCAGCTGTCCCTGCTGAACTGTGAACTCCCAGTGGGAGGCTGGGTCTTCTGTGTCTCGGTAGCCCCAGTCCTACCACGTGGTACGTTTCCGAGCAGACATTTTATACATGTTTGTTGCATGAAAAAATAAGGCAGAAACTTGCCAATCATAGTCCTTCTCCTTCACTAGCTCCTTTTTCTCCTCATGCCCCTTTAACCAAATCACCAATTGACATCGTTTAGACCACATGGTTTAGACCCTTATTCTAACAAAGATGACTAAACGGCAGCATCGTGCAGTGAAAGCCCCTCGTTTGAGCTCGGGTGGTGAGGTGAACAGCTTTCTTTTGCCCTGGTTTTGTTGTTGTTGTTTGTCTCACTGACAATCCCTTGGGTACTATCTGGTGCATTGGCTGTGTAAACAGAGACAGTGAGTTTCCATGTTGTTTCCTTGTTCTTTGGGGCTGTGAATTCTAGGCCTTTGGGGAAACCTATAGTGTTGAGTGCGGAAAGTCAGGTGTGGACTGTCAAACAGCTTTTAGTTGCTTTAAGAGGCAAAATACCCACTTCTGCCAGTTATTGCTACTCAAGCACAGGCATACTTTTAGCTGTTCGTGGGTTTAAAAAAATAAGTTTGTGTTGTCTTTGTCTGGTTAGAAATTTCCATATTTTCCTGAGAGATCAGTAAGAATTTAGAATTCCAGGATTAGAAGGGACTTTCCACCCTTTGACGAACTCTGTCTCTCCGTCCCAACATGGGAAAGAATGCAGCCTCTTGATCCCGAGGCCGAGGCCACTGAGCTAGACGCTGCTGCTCTGTGATTTCTGCCAGCTGGTCCTACCGGCCCGCATCCCCAGAGCCTCACAGAACAAGGCCAGTCTCTCGTTCATCGGCCAGCCTTGGTATGGCGCTGCAACATACCCATTCTGTCTTTGAGAAATGTTCTCTTCCTCAGATGTTCTCTATTTCTCATAAGGTTAATGTTTCCATGCCTGTCACCAAACATGTCACAGTCCCCTAGGTGCGCCCTAGTAGGAACGCAGTATACCACTGTGATGCCAGAGCTGAGCCTGACTTTCCAGATGAGGCAGACCAGGGCTGAGGACCTCAGGACGTCCCTCTCTCTTCTCTTCATGTGGATACTCTGCTTCTATTAACGCAGCCTCAGACTACATCAACAGGGGCTCCTCATATGAATTAACTAGGACCCGGGTCCCTTTCCCATGAAACTAGGCCTTCTTCACCCCAATCTTAGAGGGGAGGAGAGCCATTGCACTAATCCCCTGTGGAAGGCACAGGGAAGGGGCAAGGCCTTCGCTGCCCAGCGCAGGGTGGTGGTAGAGTGGGTCACGCCCAAGACGAAAGTCCTTGCACTGCTCGCCAGCTTACTCTCAGACCAAAGTATCCTCAGCCTCAGAGAGGACTCTGAGGCCGTCCTTTCATACTCGACACTGGGGAGTCATCCATGGCTTTCCCCTCCCTCCCACCGTTCTTAGCAAGTCCTGTGCACATACAGGTGCTCATAATACGCCCTGAACGATTGGCAAGAGCCTGTTCTTTGGAAACGTCCCCATCATCTAATGAAGATGACATCAGTCAGAACCCTCAGAGCTCTCCTGGGCTTACAATGTAAGTGGTGGGAACCAGGCCTCGTTAGACTCTACTTAATATTTCTCATCTATTGTGCTCTTAGATTAAGTCCTGCCAGAACCCTTCCCCTGCCTCCCTGAATTTTCTTATCTACTAGGCAGTGCCGCCAGCCACAATCTTTGTTCCCTTTGCTTTCATGGTTCCCTTTGTGGATCCTAGTTGATGTAAACTTGGTATTTGTATGATCCAAGCACCAGGGAGTGAGGATGAGCATCCTGAGATGTTGAGATATCAGGAAGGGATGACGGGTGGGAATCTCTCAGGGAAAATAGTTCTGCACTAAGGTCCAAGGTGCAGTAGCAGTGACTTGTTCCTGATCGTCTCCCCGGCCAGTCGTCATGGTGATAGGAGGTAGCTGGAACCGGGGGAGGATTGCAAACTGCTGCCAGGAGAGACAGCAGTGCTTTTGCTAAGAGTATTCCTGGGGTTCTAGGTTGAGGACTCCTGGGTCCCAGCTTCTCCAGCTTCCACCCCAACATCCTGGCAAGAGATGACGAGACAAAGTGGAGGGACTAAAGCAGCTCTGAATAGACACATTTTCGTGCCCCTGATGATTCTAACCAACATACCACATGCACTGAAATGATGACTGAGGTCAGTTGTCTTGCAGGAGAATTTTGGAAAACAAGAACAAAATTTTGAGTCACATTACAATGAAATCTTGGAAACACTTGCTCAGAAATATGAAGAAAAAATACAAGCTCTAGGGGAGAAAAAGAAAGAGAAGCTGGAAGCCTTATATGGACAGCTGGTCAGCTGTGGGGAAAACCTGGACACCTGCAAAGAACTGATGGAAACAATAGAGGAGATGTGTCACGAGGAGAAGGTTGACTTCATAAAGGTCAGTGATGAAATGAGTGTAAAGGGAAGACATGGAATTATGAACCGAGATGACAGGTTCCGCTCAGGTAGGTCAGGCTGCCCTCCCTCCTCCTAGAGGCGTCCGTATCCATTTGATTCCACCGGATCGGTGATGGGGAGGCTGTCGCGCCATCTCTCTGCTCAGCTTCCACACGGGGGCCGGGCAGGTTCACACACGCCGACTCCATCCCTCCACCAGCGCTTTGCTCCTCTGCTCTGGTTACCCAGAGATCTGTCCCCTCACCCTGGAGCCGAGCAGAGACTGTGCTCTGGCACCTCAGATGGCCTCTTGGAGCTCTGGAGAGAAAGTTGTCAAGGCTGAAAGGGCACCTTAAATTTCCCAGTTACAAGTGTAGCAATTAAACATCTTTGGAAACTCAGACATGCAAAAAAAAAAAAAAATCTACTTCCTAATTTTCTCAAATTCAGATGAAATCTGACCCAATCCTCTAGGTGGCTGGGTGTGGAAATTTCAATCTCAATTGGAGCAAGAGTCCCCTTTCTTCACAAGGTCCCATAGGAGTATAGGGCAGATGTGGTGTCCAGGATGTGGGGGGAAAATTCAAGAAATCATTGCCAAGACCTTCCCCATTGCCAAGTAAGGGCCCTACGTTTTCCAAGCCCACAGTCACCTCTCAAAGCCCAACGGCGCCTCCTCCATGCTATGCTCGGGGTTAGGGACCCGCGAGTGAAGCTGGGGAGCAATTTGGCAGACACCGTGAGAGCCATCAATGCTCATCCTATGGTGCCACTGTGTCCGGAATGTGGACAAAGGGACAAACGTGAAGGTGTTCTTCGCCGTTATTTACGATGGTAAAAAATTGGAAACAACCAAAAATATCCAACACTAGAGGAACAGTCAAGTAAATGATGGAGTTTCCATTCGTCAACTGTTCGTAAGTAACTTTACACAGGTGTGCGAAGCCGGCCCCGCAGACCGTGAGCGTCGTGGAAAGCGCCCGCACGGTGCTCACGGGGAAGGCAGCGCGGTGGCGTGGAGGAAAACCCATGGGCGGGGGGGTTTGTCAGGGTGCGGGATGCGGCTGTCTTTTTTTTTTTTCCCTAATTTCCAAGTTTTCTAGTATGTTTATGTTACTATATAACTGTAAAAAGAAATTTATTTCCAAAATCAATTTAATATTTCTCCTTTTCCGTTTCAGGATGCGGTGCTGATGGCCGACAGGTAATATGTTTATTCTGACATGTATTTTCCTTTTCTGTCCCTTGCACCTCTGATTGCTGAGTAGAATCAGTTCCACTTGTTACATGCTCCCAGTTTCAGCTTTCGTGTCTGATCCTCAGAGTACAATAGCACTGGCTTCAGAATGACATCGTAGGGTCACTAGGAGCCTCTAGTATTGAGCCTCAGGTTCTCAGGGACGGAAGGGGGTGAATATGGTGAGGCCCAGGCCGAGAGCCCATGGTCAGCTCTTCCACAGCCCCCCATTTCACCAGGAGGAACCGAGACCTGGGAGCACCCCCAATGTCGTCCGGCTGTGCCAGGACCCAGACCGTGTGGCTGCAGAAGACAGGCACCTTTTAGAGTCACACAGGCAGAAGTTCAGATTCCGCTACCCTCATAACCCTGGGCAAGTCCAGCCAGACTAGGACCCACCTTGTCTACAAACAAGGATGCTTTGGGAGATGCGAATTCGGTCATGTCCACAAAGCAGCATAAACACAGAAGCTTAATGATGTAAGGGTTAAATGCATGGGTTTCGGCAAAGACAGACCTGGTTTCAAATGCTGCCTCTGCCACATACAAACCCTGCGACCATCAGGAAGAGGTGCAAGGAGACCCAGAGTCCCACGATCAGAAACTCAAGGGCAGAGGGCCACACAGAGAGGAAGCCCAGAGAGTTCGAGCCCTCCATGCCTTCTGGTCTTGGAGTGACTTGGGGTGGGAACTTCCAGGTCAGCACCTGAGGGATCTTCTGGAGGGTGTGGACCAGGATCTTACTGGCAGATGTCCCCCCACCCATCCTCTGACATGACCGCACCCTTCCTCCTCCTCCTCAAAGGCACAAACCACTCCCCCCACCCCCAGGCAACCCCTAGGTCAGTCACCAAAGCAGGTAACAGACAGCAGCCAACAGCATGTGAAACTGAGAAAGTGAAAGTTCAGCAAAAAGGCCCTCTTCATGGATTACTAGTGGCCGGTGTACTATAGGTACACCCTAAGGAGAATGTCCCTGTATTCCTGTTGACGTATCTTTTTACACCAACAGACTCGGGAAATTCCTGAAAACAAAAACCGATGTGGAAATCTCCACGCAGCCTGACTTTGAAGACCAGACCTTGGACTTCTCTGACGTGGAGCAGCTCATGGGCTCCATTAATGCCGTTCCAGGTGCGGATCTCACCCGGGCGTGTGCTTCTCGGCAAGCTCGGGTTTCCTGGAGCTCTTTTTTTTTTCTTGTGGTGAGACTGCTTAACACGGGATCTATCCCCTTAACGTATTTTAAAGGGTACAATACAGTATTGTTTGGTGCGGGAACTGTTGTACGGCTCATCTCTAGAGCTTACTCATCTTGTATAACTGAATCTTCACACCCATTGAGCAATCAGTCTCCATTTCCTCCTCCCCTCGGCCCCCGGCAGCTACCATTCTGTCCTCTGCCTCCGTGAGCGTGGCCGTTTTATGTAACTCACGTAAGCAGAATCACGCAGTGTCTGTCCTTCTGTGACTGGCATATATGACTTAGCATAATGACCTCCCGGTTCATCTGTCTCACAAATGGGTGAATCTTCTTTTTTAAGGCTGAATAACATTCCAGCGTGTGTGTGTGTGTGTGTGTGTGTGATCACAGTCTCTTTACGCATTCATCTGTTGGTGGACATAGGTTGTTTTCATACCTTGGCTACAGTGAATAGCAAATGCTACACTGAACACGGAGTGCAGATCTCTCCTCGAGATCCTGATTTCCATTCTTTTGGATACACACCCAGAAGTGGTATTACTGGATCACATGATCGTTCTATTTTTAATTTTTTTTTTTTTTTTGAGATGAGATGTTGCTTGTTTCGCAGGCTGGCCTTGAAGTCCTGGGCTCAAGCAATCCTGCCACCTCAGCCTCCTGAGCAGCTGGGACTACAGGTGCGAGCCACCATGCTCAGCTTATTTTTAATATTTTTGTGGAACCACCACACTGTTTCCCATGGGCTGTATCACTCTATGTTCCCACCAACAGCGTATGAGGGTTCCAGTTCTCTACATCCTCACCGACAAGGATGCTTTTTGATAAAAAGTGGTACAATGAGGGAAATTCGTAGTGACAAGTGCCTACATTAAGAAAGAAGAAGTATCTCAGAGCCCAGAGTGCTAACCATCTGAGAAATGGAACCCTTCTCAGAAATATCTCAAATAAACAAGCCTTACTTTACACTTCAAGGAACTGGAAAAAGAAGAACAAGCTAAGCCCAAATTTAGGAAAAGAAAGGAAATAATATAGATTAGATCAGAAATAAATGAAACAGAAGACAATAGAAAAGATCAACAAAACTGAGAGTTGTTTTTTGAAAAGATAAACAAAATTGAAAAACCTTTAGCTAGACTAAGGGAAAAAAAGAGGATTTCAAATCAATAAAATTAGAAATAAGGGGAGATATTACTAATGCCACAGAAATGCAACGGATCTCTTAAGATCTATGAATATTGACACACAAAAAAATTGGGTAACCGGGAAGAAATGAATAAATTCCTAGAAACATGCAACCTATCAAGACTGAGTCATGAAGAAGCAGAAAATACAGGCAGACCAATAATGAATAAGGATTCGGGCTGAACTGTGTTAACAAAAAGAAAAAAAATCAATAAAGAATTGAATGAGTCATCAAAAACTTCTCAACAAAGAAGAGCTCAGGAGCAGATGGCTTCACTGGTGAATTCTAACAAACATTTAAAGAAGAACTAACACCAATCCTTCTCAAACTCTTCCAAAAAATTGAAGAGGAGGGGACACTTTCAAATTCACTTTGTGAGACTAGCATTACCCTGATACCAAAGCCAGACGAAAACACTACAAGGAAAGAAAATTAAAGGCCAATGTCTCTGATGAGCATGGATGCAAAAATCCTCAACACAATTTGAGCAAACTGAACTAAATGACACATTAAAAGAATCATACACCATGATCAAGTGGAATTTATCTCTGGGACTCAAGGATGGTTCAACACAAGCAAATCAATAAATGTCATACACCACATTAACAGAATGAAGGATAAAAATCGTATGATCATCTCAGTGGATCAGAAAACGTATTTGACAAAATTCAATACCCTTTCCTGATTAAAAAAACACTCATCATAATATACATATATGACATCCTACAGTTAACATCATGCTCAACAGTGAAAAATTAAAAACTTTTCCTGTAAGATTAGGAACAAGACAAGGATGAACACGCTCAACAGTTCTATTCAGTGAAGCCCTGAAGTCCTGGATAGAGCAGTTAGACAAGAAAAAGAAACAAAAGGCATCCAAATTGGAAAGGAAAAAGTAAATTTTCTGTTTGTAGATGACACAGTATTATGGTAGAAAACCCTAAAGACTCCCTGAGCTTTGAATAAGAACCTTCAATGTCTAAAAAAAAAAATAAAAAAGATTTAAAAACAAGTATTTTTTCCTTCTTTCTGTTTTTGTCTTAATGGCTTGTGAGTGTGAAAACAGAGGCTGACCCTCCCGGGGTCAGTGCCCACCCTCACTCTCCAGGGTGCCAACGTCTGGCTCTAGGCAGCCTTGAGATACTCTCTGTTCTTAGCCTGTGCGGCTTCCTAAGCACCTGCCTTCCTGCCTGATTTATGCCAAGCAAGAAGCCCAATTTTTATTTCCTTAAACATTGTATTTATGTTCCTCTGGGGTGGTTGTTTTTAGCCTAGTGGTTAAGAGATGGGCTTTGGAATTTTATGGAGCTGGTGAGAATCCTAACTCTGCCACTTGCTAGCTGTGTGACCCTGCACAATTCACCCAACCTCTCTGAGTCTTGGTTTCTTCACCTGTAGAATGGACATGATAACACTTCCTAGGGATTAAAGAATTAAACGAGATAATGTACGTACAGCACATTACATGGTGCTAAATAGCTCTTTAAAAATCTGATTGTGATTACTTATTTCTAAGGCTAATTCTATGATTCAGCATTTTTTGACTGCTCACCTTCCCTTTCTCAGCAACGCTAAACAGCATGATTGCGAACAATGTTGTATATATCATTTCATGTTTTTCTTGCACAGATTTTTTTTAATAAAAATGGAATAAATCTGTTTTGTAATCTGCTTTTCTTGACAAAAGAATTATGATGGATATCTTCTCCCTCTGATAAATTCTTCTATGTCATCACTTTAATGGCTACATACTTTGTTTACTTAATCCTCAATCGTTGGATACTTGGATGTTTCTAGGGTTGGTTTTTTTTTTTTTTGCCATTATAAACCATATTGTAATGAACATCTTTAATCATAGGTCTTGGGGGCCATTCTTAGAATCACTGGGTCAAGTGGGGATTTCACTGAGCTGTGATATCCATTAGATGGTCCGTTCTCCCACCTAGGGATGGTGCTGCCTAAATAATCAAGCCTAGTCATCGGGAAGGAAAGGCACGATTGCCCAAGTCAGTACTTGGGAAAGAGTGACATCTTCCCTCACCCTTGGTGTCCGGGTCCCGTGCAGACCACCATTCTCCTGCTTGCATCTGGTGCCTCCTGCGGGGCTAACTGCTCTCAGAATCGCCCCTCCTCTTACACTGCACCTCTAGGTGCAGCTGTTTTTGACAGTGTGCAGAAGGGCATCTTCTCTGCGGCCTGGACTTTGTCATTTGGGGATATAAGTTTTTTGTCTTCCTCCTGGCCTGCGTCACGTTGTAATCTTCCAGCCCCTGAGCAGAAAGGAACACATGAGCTGTAGGTAAATAAACTCCTTTGAGGCCGGGCGCGGTGGCTCACGCCTGTAATCCTAGCACTCTGGGAGGCCGAGGTGGGCGGATTGTTCTGAGCTCAGGAGTTCGAGACCAGCCTGAGCAAGAGCGAGACCCCCATCTCTACCAAAAATAGAAAGAAATTAATTGGACAGCTAAAAATATATATAGAAAAAATTAGCCGGGCATGGTGGCTCATGCTTGTAGTCCCAGCTACTTGGGAGGCTGAGACAGTAGGATTGTTCGAGCCCAGGAGTTTGAGGTTGCTGTGAGCTAGGCTGATGCCACGGCACTCGCCCCAGGCAAGAGAGTGAGACTCTGTCTCAAAAAAAAAAAAAAAAAAAAAAAAAAAAAAAAAAAAAAAATTTTTTTTATTTGGTGTTGGAGGGGGGCCACAAAA
>CAUYSK010074813.1:0-10262 GCA_963575035.1 Avahi laniger
TCACTGCAACCTCAAAGTCCTGGACCCAGGCAAGCTTCCTTTCTCAGCCTCCCTAGTAGCTGGGACTACAGGTGTGCACCACCAAGCCCAGCTAGTTTTTCTGTATTTTGTAGAGATGGGGTCTTGCTCTGTTGCTCAGGCTGGACTCCAACTCCTGGCCTCAAGCAATCCTCCCACCTCGGCCTCCCAAAGTGCTAGGATTATAGGTATAATCCACCACGTCTGGCCTGTACCTCCACTTTCTTATGTGTGAGAAAAGATAGTTATAATGTTACCTACTTCACAGGGTTGTTGAAGGGATTAAACGAGTTAATATAATTGGAACATTCCTGGCACGTAACAAGAGAGCAATAAACATTAATCATTCTTATTTTTCTATATCTTAGGCAGCTCTGAACTTAAGGAACTTAAACCACCTTTCCTAACTTATTTTTCTTCTTTAAACTTGTTTTACTATCTATAAAAGGGCAATGAAATCATCTGGTCAATATGTACATGAATTTAAGGGCATTAGAACACTCATGCACTTTAAAATATAACTTGCAACATATAAATGCATGACGATGATGATCCATTATTAACAAGTATTTCTTGAACAATTATCATATGCTTGCACTGAGCCAGAACATACATGGTGTCTGCCTTCATGGAGCTTACAGTCTGTGGAAGACATTAGGTATTATATATATATAGAGAGAGAGACATTATATATGAGAAATTATATAATACAATAATAAAATATATAACATAATTATATGACATAATAAATATAAAATTCACAATTTTGGTGAAGTATTTTTGTAATAGGATTACATTGTATTTATAGTTTATTGTTTTGTTTTGTTTTTTTGAGACAGGGTCTCACTTTGTCACCCAGGCTAGAGTGCAGTGGTGTCATTATAGCTCACAGCAACCTCAAACTCCTGGGCTCAAGCAATCCTCCTGCCTCAGCCTCCCTAGTAGCTGGGACTATAGGTGCATGCCACCACCCCTGGAAAATTTTTTCTATTTTTTGTAGAGCTGGGGTCTCACTCTTGCTTAAGCTGATCTCAAACTCCTGACCTCAAGCAATCCTCCCACGGTGGCCTCCCAAAGTGCTAGAATTACAGGCATGCACCACCACTCCTGGCCACATTGTATTTATAGTTTTGATGCATCTCTTCTTTATTTATTTTTTTAGAGACAAGGTCTTGCTCTGTCACCTAGGCTAGAGTACAGTGATGTGTGATCATAGCTCACTGCAGCATCCAACTTCTGGGCTCAAGCAATCTTCCTGCCTCAGCCTCCCAAAGTGCTGGGATTACGGGCGCGTGCTACCATTCTCCAGTGTGGTGAGGGTTTTGAAAAAGAAGAACCAGGTGTTTTGTTTGAGAATAACTATATTTTCTGAGTACATCACATTACCTGCATTAGTCTGGGTACAAGACTTTTCTGAGGACTTACCTTTAGTTAGGACATAAGGATGGAAAGAAACTAGTCAGTGTCTAGGGCATGGCGGACAGTGGGGAGGAGGCCAACACATAAAGAAGAAAATACTCTTTGGAAGAGTTGTCATAAACATGGCCAGAAAGATTTCTTCCCAAATACCTCATAAAACACTCCTCCCCACACTGCCACCTCCCAAACCTTCCCTACCTGCTCTGCAAGTGCCAGAGACAGATGGAGAATCAGAGACTATTCCGCATTCGGAGTAGAGGCTTATAGCTAATGCGGGGTGGGTGACTGGAACCTGGGACGCAGATCAGTCCAGATGTTTGGGGAGCTCTGTACTTTCTCGCAGCTGGTCCACTGTACCTACCAAAATTATGTCAGCTACTTCACATGCTTTTTGGAATATCTGAAATATCTCAACAGCTGAATTCCATGTGTTTTCTTTAGGGGTATGATATTACTCCATGGGGAAAAAAGTCAGAAGGTAAAAAGAAAGATGAACTTGAGAGTAATAGACAAGTCCTTCCTTTACGACAACTGTGTTCAAGTTGTCCTAGAAGACAAGTTATTTTCTCTGTAGTCTGTACGGTCACCCATACTTTTTTTACTTTCAGAGGTGACCAGCAAATAGCTGTGTGATAGCACAAGTTAATTCACCTTTATGAGGCCCAGGTGCCTTGTTTGTAAAATGAAGTGACTAATCTAAACGGCCTACATGAGATTTCTTCCAGGTCTTTCCTTCCACAACTTTGACTTAGCTCCCTGGGAACGCTGTGTTCAAACGTGGGGATTGGCTCCACTTACTCTGTGGAGGTCATCCAAACCTGATTTCCACTCAGCCTGGCCTGCGAATTCTGCTTTTAAATTGGCCTGGGAACTTCTCTAAAATTTACAACTAGATGGAATAAATCCATCGAGGGCAGCTAATTAGCACAAACATAGCTGCCAGCAGTAACTTATGAAGGAAGTTCCATAAGGACAAAGGGGAGCGATTCTCCCCAGACCATAAGAAAAGTTCCACTGATTTAGCTCATGGTTGGGGACTGGGTGCCAGGATGAAGGGCAGAGGGGTGATTACTGAGTCTTTTTCCCTGACAAAGGTATGATTCCAAAGTGGAAATATATAAATAGGCCCCTGTGTCCCTCTATTTAGAAGGAAGTTAGGCTACCCCAGTTAGACATTTGCCTGGGCCTATTAGGGCAGGGCATCTGGGGCCAGCAGCCAAGAACCATCATCTCTCGACCGCTAGGGATGTCACCCTTCCCGGCATGCCTTGCCCACTCCACTAGCCTTTCTCTGGATGGTTCTCTTTGGCTTGCAGAGCAGTGGCAGTCCAACTCCAGCAGGACCTAGCAAGACAAGGCAATGCATGGACTCAGGCTACTGCCACTCCTATGGGTCTCAGCTGATTTCTCAGGGCTTCCGCTAAGCATAAGTGACTCAAGCTTCTATGGGCCAAGGTCCCCAAGCCATATTGCAGACATACTCTTGGTGGCAAGCTGGCACCAGCCTTAGAGAGCTGGGCAGTGCACCCATACTTGTCTTCAAGTTCTGACGTTCCCAGAGACAGTCCCCAAATAGGAAGTAGTAAATTCGGGGAGAAGAAGCATCCAGACTATCTGACTTGCCAGAGTTTGCTGATAGGATCAACTTTGTTTGCTGCAATGGGGCTTTCACACTACCACATTCCAGGGCTGAAGTATAATTAGCTTAAACACAGACTGGCATTTAACCATGCCACTGTTTATGTACCCAAATCAGCACTGCCTTTTAAACCTTAACTTTTTGATGTTACCTCAACATTGCATGTGACTTTGGCAGGGAAAATAGCCTGGTTATTTGTGCTGGATGTTATATGACTCAAAGGCTCTGAAGTGGTGGCGTTGGACCCAGTAGCCTACCCACAATAGAGCTGTCCTGACATCCTTACTGGTCCAGCTGTGCAGAACCAGCTTCTCGTGGGGGTGGAGCTTTTCTGCCCATCTGTCTCTAACAGTGATGAACTGACACAGTGTGACCTACCAAGGCCAAGTTGTTGCCTGGATAAACTTCCTTAGCTCCACCAGCACATTCAGATGCAATGTTGCACCAAAGGACAGGCCACCCAGATGATCTTTTTAACCAGGCCTGAATGTCCTGCTGCTCCACCCTGCAGCCTGTTCAAAAAGATGGGTGGATCTTCATGAAAGCATAGCAGAAAGGACTGAATCTACTGGATTAGATGTATCACTTACAGATTCTTGGATCTCTAAGTGAAAGATACTGTACATACCAATGACTTATTTTTTGAAAAGACTTAATACATAATACCAAAACAATGCTTTTTAAAAAGATAGAAAAACATACAACAGAGCAGAACCTTCCTTGCAACTCACTGTAAGTAGGTCAATGTGATTACCCCCACTTTAAGACTGGGAAACAGATTCTACCAGGCCCAGCTGGACCAGAAAGCTAGTGAAGGTGCTAAAGTTAGAACTGAAAGCTCCTTATCTGGGCCCAGATTGTGTGGTCACAGAGGAGACCAACATAAATAGGGTGATCATATCATTTATTATGCAAACCAGGACTGTATTTTAGGATGAAAAGGGAATTATTAAAATGTAAACAAGAATACCAGGCATAATCTGGAACTGTGCTGGCAAATGAGGACTTATATCCAATCTATTCTCCTACAGCTTTCGTCAGTGGTGCCGCATCTGGGTGAACCACGAAGCCAATGAGTGCAAGCTTCAGATCCCTCACTTGGGTGGGTCCCTGTGAGTTGAGGAGTGGCTGGGACTTGTGGGATGCTGTAGGGGCAGAACAGAAGCCAGATTGCAATTAGGAAGTTTTCTAAGCATCTCTGGCAACTCATCTAAAGACATTTTAGGCAAAGCCCTAAATCTCCAAGCCTCCAGTAACCTGTTGTGATTTCCTTCCTTGCTCTAAATAATTATTCATTTTTGCACTTAATTTTACATGCAATTTTTTATTCTTTTTCTTAAAGAGCATCTCTCTCCCCACCTCCTCACTCCCACCCCTACCCCGATAAAATTGTAAAAGCTTCAGGCTCCACACCTTGGGTTAAGGGCACCTGCTTAGGCAGGACAATAGAGTGAGAGTGGTAGGAATCAGTGTCATCCCAACAGGGTGCAAATCAAGCTGTTTCTGACCCTCACCACATTTATATCAATGAAAATAGAATAAAATGATCACTAAAGACAGCTCTAGAGAAGAAAAGAAATCTCCCAGCTGGAGCTGAGGATCACAGATAAAAGAAAGGGGGTAGCAGTAGTCCTGACTCCTAGTCCTTGATTATAGGAAGAAATACAGAAGAAAATGGTTCATTGTAGGTTTGTGAACTTCAAGTCCTTTTTTCTGAGACAGAGTCTTGCTCTGTCACCCTGGCTAGAGTGCAGTGGTGTGATCATAACTCACTGCAGCCTTGAACTTGAACTCCTGGGCTTGAGCCTCAGCCTCCCAAGTGGCTGGGACTACAGGTGTGTGCCACTGCGTCTGGCTGATTTTTCTATTTTTTTTTTTTGTAGAAACAGGGTCTTGCTCTTGCTCAGGCTGGTCTTGAACTTCAGAACTCAAGTGATCTTCCCTCCTTGGCCTCCCAGGGTGCTAGGATTACAGGCGTGAGCCACCACACTGGCCCCAAGTCCTTTTATAGTATCCCCTGGTAGAGCCATTTCCTGCCCCAGAGCTTCACTCTGAGTTAATCCCTGACCAACCCCCAACTCACACATACAGTATCTGCTCAACTCAGTTTCTGGAGTATTTACTCTTATTCACGGTACCCTACAGATTCATTCCAGATCAAGCTTTGGGAGCTCTTCAATCTAAGTCCTTCTCTGTAGCTTTGTTATTTGTCATAAGATCCTCAGTTTTCTTGAATGTACAATAAAAATTAATAATAACTGCTCCTCAAAAAAATAAGAAATCAAATTTTAAAATCAACTGGCCTTTACACACATGTTAAAGCAATACCTTAAGTGTATGGAATGTGAGAAAGGAATAGGTGATTGTTAAAACAAAAATGATGTTTGTGGAATTCCGACCATATTTTAAGAAATGAAACGAGATTCTCACACTGCGGAATCTCTGCCCCAATGAGTTATGCATTTTAAACCAGTCTGTCATCACGTGTCTTGACTGCCAATCAAGGAAAGGCCTTTAAGATGGGCTCTTGAATTCCACAGGTCCAACTATGTTAGATTATGAAAATTAGAGCCTGGCTGGTCACTCTGAAAGCTGTAATTCTGCAAATCACTCAGCCCTCTTCCAGCTCTGTCACCTTTCATATTTTTGCAAAGGTCACCTTTACCTCTTCTCAACCTGGATGACTCCTCATCATCCTCCAGAGCTTTCCCAGCTAGCACAGTTTCCTGAAAGGTTTCTGACCACAGCTGCCCCCACCCATTGCCATTAGCCTCTTGTTTCATCAGCATCACTGTACTCTCCCTGTGTTGTGAAGTCTCATTGACTTATCTGTCTCTCCCACTAGGCTATGACCAAGCTGAGTGCAAAGACTGTGTTTACTACAGTTGTAGTAGACATTCAATAAATGAATGAAACGAAACAAATGAAAGCAAGAAGACACTGTATGGCAATTTTAAAGCAAGAACTTAGGTTTAAGGGCTCTGAAAATAGATTCAAAAAATTTACTATCAAATTTATTCTGATATTTCCCAACTCAGAAACTGTACTCCTTACTGGGAACATCATGTGGGTAAACTAGTCAGAGATTGGATAACAGGCTGGTAACGGTGGCTCATGCCTATAATCCTAGCACTTTGGGAGGCCAAGGCAGGAGGATAGCTTGAGCCCATGAGTTTGATCAAGACCAGCCTGAGCAACATAGCGAGACCACCATCTCTACAAAAAATAGAAAAATCAGCCAGGCAATGTGGCGTGTGCCTGTAGTTTCAGCTTCTCAGGAGGTTGAGGCAGGAGGATTGCTTGAGCCCAGGTGATTGAGGTTGCAGTGAGCTATGATGATGCCACTGCACTCCAGCCCAGGCAATAGAGTGAGACCCTGTCTCAAAAAAAAAAAAAAAAATTGGAGAACGATAATTCCAAGGGTCTGGAATATAAAAGGGTAAATTGGATTCTCTAACTTGTGAACTTTCCCCCTCTTTCATTCCTGGCTTTTACTAGGGCACATGGTATGAGTGTGTTACCCCATTGTGGAATGTATACATCTAGCTCATTGCCTTTTTACATAACAGCCTTCACAAGGCTCTACTTAGCCAATGGATGAGAGCATCACCTAGAGCTGCTTTAGTCCAGCCCCAGAAGCCCAGAGGGATGCTTTCCACTTGCCCTTCTAAACTGCAGCACTGAGATTGCTAAACATCAGCACCAAATCTTTTACACTCAGCAAATTAGTGAAATGAATTTTTTTCAGCTCTCCAAATTTCAGAGCTGAGGGAAGCTGGGAAAATTTGTCTGGAAGGCTAGCTTGTCTTCTTAAAATACACTAAAATAATTGTTCACCTTAATCTTGTATGAATTAAAAATAGTAATTAAACACATTAGAAAATTTTCAAGTTGTCCAGGTAGAAGGAAAATTGAAATGATAATAAAAAGTTACACTGTATCTAGAAACCATGCTTGAAAACTATAAGGACAGTTAATACTATCTGTCCTGTTATACTAAAAGATGGCAACACTATCATAATTTTAACAGAACATAATTTACTGCTCACTCTGTCTTCAGCACAGTATAAACCAGAAGGGAAGGAGAAACAGGGCAGTTTGAGGGCATCTTCTTGACCAAAATCAGGATTTTGAACACTTGGTATGTTGTTCCAGCACTCTGAGTATTTAGAATTGAATGAATTTGTGTGTGTGTGTGTGTGTGTGTTGGGGGGAGGTGGTGGTGTTGGTAGGAGGGGTTATATATTTTTCTCATTTAGCAAAAACTAGTTCAGAAGAGGTTCAATAATTTCTTCTGTTGCATTTTCAGAGAATAAATGACTGAAACTGAAAACAGACCCCAGAAATTCTGATTTCTAAGCCTATATTTGTCCCATGGCCCTTCTGGGATTCCCCTTATCTTTTTTCTTTTTTTAATGAAAATGAGGCATATTTCTACCCATGGCAGGAAGCAGTACTGGGGTAACTCTTCCCTGGCCCCTGACTGGAACTGAATTTCGTTAGTGGCACAACGGGGTGCTGTAAGATAAATTGCTATAGCCTTCAAGTCTGTTTGGCCCCTAGCACAGACCCCATCACTCCAACCAGGTGGGTGTTCCCAATGTTCTCTGGTGCAACACGCTCATTCCAAGTTCCAGGTCTTTGAAGACTGTTCTTCCCTCTCTTCTCTGCTTATTCAAACCTTGCCTTAGTATCAGGTCCACTTAGGGCTCACATCATTTGAGCAATCTTCCCCCACTCTCTTCAGTTCATGTTAACTGCTCTCTTCTCTAAATTCCCCTAGCATTTACTATCTGAGTCATCCTTTTAAGAATTTAATTCTATTCTCCTTTTCTCTTTACTAAATTATGAGATCCTGAAGAAGGTCCATGTCTTATTTTCAGGGTGGGAGGGGCTGTCATACCCTAAGTTCCTACTAGACATTAAATAAGTAAGATAAATACTCATTCAAGGAGCCAAAAAATCATCTAATCCTTGGTAGTACTCCAAGGTTTGATGAAGAACAAGATAGCATGATGGAAAGCACACGGATTTTGAGTCAGACAGAATTTTTCTAATCTCCCCGGCCCCAGTTTTTCTTGTTTGTTTGCTTTCTGTTCTTTTTTTCTTATAAAAAAGAGTAAGAATACCTACTTTACCAAGTTATCAGGATTAAAAATAATAATCTGAAATACCAAGAACAATGCCTTCTATGTAGAAAGCTCTCAATAAATCAAAGTTTTTATCATTTATATACCAAGACCTGGAAGATAATTATCCTATTTTGTATCTAGTTTGTCAACAGATTAAAGCATTCTGAGATTTATCTTATTGAAGAAAAATAAAAATTATTGAGTAACATTATTTGAATTCGTGATCAGAGAATTTTAGAGGGAAAACAGGAAAGTTTGTAGTATGTTACAGGCTTGCGGGGCTTTTTCTTTATTTACCATCATCAGGGGTCAGGACTGGGTTTTCTGCATAGTGAATATAGCAGCAGCTACATCTTCATAATGAAAGGTTTTAAGGCATATTCCTCTGCAAATCATGCATTTCCTTTTCAGGATTTGTTGTTCTTCCCTGCTACTTTTGCCTGATGTCAGATTAAGAAGACAAACAATTCTAAGACATACCAAAGGGAGATCTTAAAGGAATTTGATATATAATAAATTTACCTTGAGTAAAATGGCTAGTTCTAGTTACCTGAAGCATATACACATATTCACCATGTGATAATGTTCTTGATCTGTAATCCTTACTGTCTTTTCCTCAGTGGAACTGATGCCAAAATCTTTGAATTAAATGTAGCAAACAAAATTGCTACTTAATCAGCTCTAATTAGCTAGTAACCTAAACACAAATGGTTCTTTTATTTTCAGCGACTCCAGTGATTTTCAGCAAATGAAGAGTCTGAAATGTTCTGGCTGTCTAGAGAATCTATAGCTAGAATACAGGTGAGTACCCTACAAAAGAAGAGAGTCCTGTTCAAGAGAGTTTTATAACCTGGTGAGCAATCTATAAAACACCAAAGAGAAGGACCATATAGCTCAAGGACAGAAATTTACAAAGAACTGACTTGCTGTCTATTCTTGAATAAGAGTCACCTACCCTTCTTTTCTCTCATGGCTTCCCCATTTGTAAAACTGAAGGTGACTATTTTTGAAAAATATTTATTATCATGAGGTCTATTTAGGTGTATAGTGTAGGAATTGAAGACACTGGCTTTGGAGTCTGAAAGACCTAAGTATCAGTCTTGGTTGTGCTACTTATTAACTGTCACTTGGAGCAGAGAACCTTTGTATACCTTTTTTCCTCTAAAACATAGGGATAATTATTATACCTACCTCATAGGGTCATTGTGAAGATTAAATAATGTTCCTGGAATATCACAAGAACTTCATAATATTAACTATAATTTGTAAAGTACTATAAGCTTCAGGGGAAAAAAACCCATACAATTCAAAATCCAAATTATTCAACTGGCAGATAGACCTGTGAGAGTATGTTCAATTTTAAGTAGGTTTTTTTTTTTTTTAAGACAGAGTCTCACTCTGTTGCCCAGGCTAGAGTGCCATGGCGTCAGCCTAGCTCACAGCAACCTCAGACTCCTGGGCTCAAGCGATCCTCCTGCCTCAGCCTCCCGGGTAGCTGGGACTACAGGCATGCGCCACCGTGCCCAGCTAATTTTTTCTATTTTTAGTTGTTTGGCTAATTTCTTTCTATTTATATTAGAAACGGGGTCTCGCTCTTGCTCAGGCTGGTCTCAACCTCCTGAGCTCCAGCAATCCTCCCACCTTGGCCTCCCAGAGTGTTAGGATTACAGGTGTGAGCCACCGCACCGGGCCTTAAGTAGGTTTTAAGTAGACTTTCACTTTAAATGGGCACTGTATGCCTAATGAACTGATATTTGGTTGATTCACATAATTTCTGATTATTTTGCACAGCCTTTAGAATCCCAACCATCAGTATAAGTCTATCATTTTCATCTGCATGAGATAGTATTCCCTCTCTCTTGATAAACTTACTCTGAAATACTAGGACTGGACGAAGTTGAAAAGGGGCATTACCCAGCCTGAGCAAGAGCGAGACCCCATCTCTACCAAAAATAGAAAGAAATTAATTGGACAGCTAAAAATATATATAGAAAAAATTAGCCGGGCATGGTGGCACATGCCTGTAGTCCCAGCTACTTGGGAGGCTGAGACAG